>OW679194.1:30924747-31177094 GCA_940337035.1 Agriotes lineatus | reverse complement strand
AGTGTATTTTGTTAAATTAGAGTAGCAAATAAGCATTAAATTCACATTTTCCATTTATTTTTAAGATAATTTAAAAAACTACATGTACCACTTTGTTGTCTTTCAGTATATAATAAATATAAAAATAATATAACTGAATTAATAAAAAAACACTAACTATTATAAAAGTCAAATTAAAAAAACTGTAATGGGCTTTACTCAGAACTTCTCTCGCAAGTGGACGTTGTAACACTAAATAATTTTCAAAATCAAAGCATACAAGTGGTAAGAATATGTTAACATTCCTAATAATACTGAAACAATAAAGGAAAACACTTCGTAATGCGAATTACATAAATTATCACATAAAGAAAACATTACCGGCAGTGGGATTCGATCTTCAACTCTTGCGAATGTGATTTTAATGCCTGACCGTTTCTCACATGGGGCCACGCAGAACCCTTCGAATCTCTGCGATGCAGCTTCATTAAACACAACGGGCTAATGTGTTGCCCCTTTTTGTTTCTTTTACACCTTGTATCTGTTGGGTCCCGTTTTTGCCAAAGGTAAAGCATGAGCTATGTAAAAACTATTACTTTTACCTATTCCTCAGTTAAAGCGGAACTAAATAAAGTTTTATTTTTTAAGGTACACTTCCGGTATATGTTGGGTCCAAAATATGCCCTGTTTCATCTAGGGTAAAGACGTGAGCTATGTGCAAAATATTACTTTTAAAGAAGACAAAAAAGATATAAGTATAGGTCCATAATTATCGTATACATGAAGTCCTGCTAAAATAACTGCAAAATTATCGAATTGTTACGGTATTAAAACAACTTTACGACATCCACCCAAGGTGAGCATCGCACCACGGAATCAGTCCTGGAAAACTGGCACACTTGCCCTGAGATTTGCTAGAAACAGGCTAAAGGCCACGGCTGGAACGCTCAGGGAGTCGGGCGTGAGTCACACGATACGTTCTGGGCAAGCATGTTGAGGCATATATATAGGGTACGTCAAAATTATGAGGGCGCCACCAAGCCTGTCTTAGCTCGAATAACCGGGCCTGGGCGGTTAAACGGGAGCGAAGTATTCAAGATACTCCGTCGATAAGAATTCTCATGAGCTGCAAGCTCAAATAACAATTTCGTACTGGAATGGTAATATTGGGACTCTCTGGCCGAGACTGCGCAATCACTGGACCTACCTGCACGCTCTGATCTCTCACGTCTCGTTGTACACCAATCTTTACACTGTAAAAGGCGCTATCTGAAACAAAGCATGCACAGGTCGAATAGGAATAATACGTCCCTTAACTAAATATGCGTCTATTGATCGCTAATCACATCTGGGCAGCAAATCGTGCCGCCAAGCTTATGTTACTGCTTACGTTAAGCACCAGCTGATGGACGCGCTATGCTAATGGACAACACGCTATACATATTAGAGTACAGTTTAGAAATACGCGCTCCGGCAAAAGGGCGCGTTAGTGCGCGATAACAGACGCCGACCTGCGGTTAACACCTAGGAAGCAAAGCACAAAGCCCTCGCAAACATAAACAAAAAAAAACTCGAACAGCTTAGGGCGCGCCAGGCCCAGCACGGCGAGGCGTTAATTCTATTTAGGTATTAATCGGTACAATATAGCGAAGCTCGCGCGCCTAACGTTACTGAATTAAAAATTAGCACAAACGTAACACCAAATCATAAGCGCAGAGTTCTTTAGCTATTTAGGCGATGAAACGCGAAACTCGCGCACATGAACTTACTAGCAGGCTGCCAAAGTAGCGTCTTGCAGCATGGTGGCCTCAAACCGGCATTAAAAGCCGCGACAAGCAAGCAAGGGGCATGCATCCGCCCACATAAAGTTGAGCACAAAGCACCAACGCTCGCACAAGTGACAGTTACTATGTTTAAATGGTTGCAATTACAAATACCTTAGTCCGCAGACGGTCCATGAGAGTGGCGTGCAGTCAGTTGGTAGAAGGCGGCAGTCTGTGGCAGCTCAATCGCCAAAACACAACATTAGGGGTAAACGGGCTGGAATCCGCCAAGATGGCGGCGTTAGGACGCTCTCCTGAGAGCAAACTACAGCGGAAAAAAGGCCTACTTCGTCCTGCCTAGAAAGATCCTCGAAACAGCGAGTTGCAAAGGGAAAGCCCCCTTTCTCACCAACGCAGAACTGGCCCCAAGAAGCCCTTCACACACCTACGCCTTGACGTAAAGACGTGCCACTCACACAACCACACGCGACCTCCTTCGATCAACGGTCAGAGCTGAACTCTCCTAACGCGAAACTGTTTCTATACCTTAATCGCTGCAATAACGCGGGGACACCTTGCCGTAATGGCACATATTAAAGAGACGGCGTCGGCGCCTCGCAACAAGGCGAGGCGCCGCCAAACTTAAAATCAACACACTTGCGACTGTCTCGATTGACGACCCGTAACGGAATGAATCCCCCGCAAGGAGCGTTACGACGCTTGAAGTGGCGTGAGCCAAAACGACGTTACCACGTGACCCTCGACAGCCAATAGCGATGCGCTCCATAAAACAAATTAATTCCGGTAACAAAGACAGCCAATGGCGAAGCGCCTCAACGGAGTGATTTCTAGAAGTTTCGGAATTCTTGCGAGCGATAACACCCGGCTGCCAAAGTAGCAGCAAAGGGGTGCTCCAACTGACGAGAAATATTGCGTTTGGGGTCAAATATGTGCAAAATCATTATTGTAGAATTAGGCGATGGAGCCAAATAAGTAACTAAAAGGGTTTAGCATACGGGCACGCTGCCCTAAAGCCTAGGTGGCTACTTAAAATACCAAAATGACCTGACACTCCGCTTACTTGAAAGAGAGTTCCCCGAAGTCTCTTAAAATCAACGGGGCATTTTGGCTGCGGCGCCACGAGAACTCAGACGAAAACACAACAACGAAAAACGAACAAAACAAAAAAACATTCGATACGATAGAGTGCACCCCCAAAGAGATTACGCACACTGGCCACCAGATAGGGTGCAAAGGTGGAAAGAGAGAAGAGGAAGAAGAAAGACTGGATACGCCAGTAGAAATACGAAAATTTGTTTGTCAGAATCGGGTAAAAATAGGTCTTACACCTGTGGACACTTCCGACCAACCGTTCCAAAAGAACACAGGAAAGGGGGGGGGGTATAGAAATGGAAGTCCAAAATCTCACCCGAGGGTTACCTGAAGAGGGCACGTTGCGCGTCACGAGATCGGCGCATTGTGTGGATCCCACAACTGGTATGAATACCCGAGGGAAGAGGATGAACAACCAAAAGAACAACCAAAAAGGGAAAATGGTTGTGACAGAAACTGTCAAAATAGTCATGATCAGTAATAGGAAAAACTCAGTCCACCGAAATCCTCAATCGATGCCGATGCCGGAGCCAAGTCGACTATTAAACCGCAAAGCGCGAGCTCGAAAATGACTCCAACACCGAACACCAAAAGAAAATCACGAAGAACCGAGTCTCCAAGGGTGTAGGCGTTCGATGACGCATGCCCAATAAATCCTTTTCAGAACTCCATGCGGCCCAAAGGGACTACCTTACGACGACAGGGTCCGCACGAAACAAAATGACCAGAAACACGCTCTCTTTATGTAATCCCATACAGGTGGTTGAAAATGGCGACGGCCAACGGTACGGTAAAAGAGCGCTAGGCCATGAAAACAACAGGGCATCACTACAAAAAAAAAGTCAAAAACCTTTAAATACTTAAATTCCTGAAAACCAAAGAGGCCTCATGCGGACAGCCGTGCACTGCCGCCACACAAAGCTCAAAAGCTTCAACGAAACTGTTCACAAAGAACACGATACTTGACGACATGACGTCATCAGACAAAAAGGGTACGGTAAATGACAACAAATCGCCAACAAGTACGAAACATTCCGACCAGCGGTAAAGACTCGTTAAATGCTAACGGTAAGTGTACAAAACACTGCGATAACTGTTCGAGATGTCCACGAAGAAGTCGGTAAACAAAGTTGGGCGGTACATGATAATAATGAGAATGAAATAAAAGTCCAACTAAGAAGATGGCCTGAGGGACGTAATAACCGCACGAGCGAATCTCCCCAAGCACACCAACAACACACCAAAACTTATCAACAAACCATGACACGGTAATGAAGGTAAAAAAGAATTCCAACCTGCTTACCAAAAATCAACGCGGCACAACACCAAACGATAGAGAAAAAAAAATTGTCAAAATCGGTAATCATCAACGTCAAAATCGATAAACCTCGCTAACGTGAACGTCAAAATCGATAAACGTCAGTTCGGTACAACAAAAGTGTCAACTTAGCCCAAGGCTAAACAATGTAAGCGACAGGGAATCGAAACTCCCAACTAAGCCTTCGAAAAGACTTAAAAAACAAGTTCGGTACCTTCACTCAACAACATCTGGTACTAAATCCGACTAATACGGGATAAAATCTGCACTAAATGCAACAAGAGATCTCGGTAGTATGAACTGGCTAAGAAAAACAAAAAACGACGGTAAAAATGACGAAAAAGATACTCAAAATATGAGAAGACATGGAAAAACACAAAAAGAAAACTCAAAAAGGCGATAAACAACAAGAAAACACAAAACTACAAATAGAAAATAAGAAAAGACAAGAAAAAAACATAGAAAACAAGAAAAGAAACGTAAAGACAATTGACAACTAAGAAAAAACATATACACGGTCAAGAAAACTAATGAAAATAAACTAAGAACAGGAAAAGACAAGAAAAGATCTATAGAAAACAGAAGAAAACAGGAAAAGACAAATAGAAAACAAGAAAAGAAGCTCGGTAAAATATTCTACTAAGAAAAAAAAACGGTTTACCAGTCCATACCACTTCAAAATGACGAGAAAAAAAAACATTTGTGACAACAATATAAATGATAACAGACAACAATGAACATCAACGTCCTACGTTGTTACGGTATGAAAAGGACTTTACGACACCCACCCAAGGTGAGCATCGCACCACGGAATCAGTCCTGAAAACATGACACACTTGCCCTGAGATCGGTTCGAAATAGGCTAATAGGCCACGGCTGGAACGCTCAGGGAGTCGGGCGTGAGTCACACGATACGTTCTGGGCAAGCGCGTTGTGGCATAATATATACAGGGTATGTCGAAATTATGAGGGCGCCACCAAGCCTGTCGTAACCCGGCTAACCGGGCCTGGACGGTTAGACGGGAGCGAAGCATGCAAAAATACTCCGCCAATAAGATTATTCAAGAGTTGCAAGGTCAAACAACAACTTCGGGATTGCCTTAAGCAAGGATTGTGATTAGGTGTCCATCCGACCACGACTACGCAGCTGTCCCACTCACCTGCACGCTCACAGCTTCCTCGTTCCGTCGTACAATAATTCGTACAATAAAGGGGCGTCTATCTGTAACAGAACATGCACAAACCGAAACAAACAATAGTTCCCTTAACTAACCAATCATATATTTCACTTCGAGTTACAATGGGGTAGCAGAATGCGTCGCCCTGTATCTAACCTTACTCTATAATTAAGGGCACCAGCTGGCACGCGCGCTCTAAGCTTAACGACAGATGTTGAACATTAGTGAACAGCAATAATAGGTACAAAGATACACATTGCCTTATGCAAGGGCAGCGACGATTTACATTAGCCTTCACGGCCTGAACTGAACAAATTTCGAATCACCACCACCACACACAAGCGCTCTCTGCCACGGGCTCTGGAAGACTGCCTTCAAGGCGAAAACGTATATCACCAAGTCGCTGAAACAGCACTCGACGGAAAAAGGGCTGGCGCCCCCGCCAAGGGCGGAAGCGCCGCACGAAAGCACATACACTATCCGACCTCTTGTTTTAACGACGGCTCTCGGCTGAATGCCCGAGGGAAGCGTTGGCAAAGGTCACCTTGGCCGCGTCCCCCACGTGACTAAACCACAGCGAATCGCAAGGCGATGAAATGAAACCAACCAATCCGGGCCACGCTGGTATCACGCCGCCACAGCGTGCTAAATGAAACAAACCAATGCGGGCCACGCTGGTATCACGCCGCCACAGCGTGCTATTCAGAATTCAGAAAAACGCCATCAGAGGAGAGCTCCAACCGACGACAAATACTGCTTTTTAGGCTAACTATGTGCGAAATCGTGATTCTGGAATTAGGCGATGGAGCCAAATAAAGAGCTAAAAGGGCTTAGCATACGGGCGCGCTGCTCTAAGCTTAGGCGGCTATTCAAAATACCAAAATGACCTAACTAACGGCGTGAAATGCAATTAAGCATCTGAAACAGCAAAATGACTTAACACTCCCCTTACTTGAAAGAGAGTTCCCCGAAGTCTCTTATAAAACAACGAGGCATTTTGCGACGACGTAACGAGAACTCAAACGAAAACGCAACAACGAAAAACGAACGAAACAAAAAAAACATTCGATACGATAGCGTGCACCCCCAAAGGGATTACGCACACTGGCCACCAGATAGGGTGCAAAGGTGGGAAGAGAGAAGAGGAAGAAGAAAGACTGGATACGCCAGTGGAAAATACGTAAATTGTTTGGGTCAAAATCGGGTAAAATAGGTCTTACACCTGTGGACACTTCCGACCAACCGTTCCAAAAGAACACAGGGAGGGGGAGTTATAGAAATGGAAGTCCAAAGTCCCACCCAAGGGTTACCTGAAGAGGGCACGCTGCGCGTCACGAGATCGGCGCATTGTGTGGATCCCACAACTGGTATGAGTACCCAAGAGAAGAGGATGAACCACAAAAAAAAAGGGAAATGGTTGTGACAGAAACTGTCAAAAATAGTCATAATCAGTAATAGGAGAAACTCAGTCCACCGAAATCCTCAATCAATGCCGATGCCGGAGCCAAGTCGACTATTAAACCGCAAAGCGCGAGCTCGAAAGTGACTCCAACACCGAACACCAAAAGAAAATCCGGAAGAACCAAGTCTCCAAGGGTGTAGGCGTTCGATGACGCATGCCCAATAAATCCTTTTCAGAACTCCATGCGGCCCAAAGGGACTACCTTACGACGACAGGGTCCGCACGAAACAAAATGACCAGCAACACGCTCTCTTTATGTAATCCCACACAGGTGGTTGAAAATGGCGACGGCCAACGGTACGGTAAAAGAGCGCTAGGCCACGAAAACAACAGGGCATCACTACAAAAAAAAAGTCAAAAATCTTTAAATACTTAATACTTGAAAACTTGAATACCAAAGAGGCCTCATGCGAACAGCAGCGCATTACTGCCACACAAAGCTCAGAAGCTTCAACGAAACTGTTCACAAAGAACACGATACTTGACAACATGACGTAATCAGACAAAAAGGGTACGATAAATGACCACAAAACGTCAACAAGTACGAAGCATTCCGACCAGCGGTAAAGACTCGCTAAATGCTAACGGTAAGTGTACAAAACACTACTATGACTGTTAGGGGTGTCCACGAAGAAGTCGGTAAACCAGGTTGGGCGGTACATGATACTAATGAGAATGAGATAAAGGCCAACGAAAATAACTACGTCAAACCAACTAAGAAGATGGCCTGAGGGACGTAATAACCGCACGAGCGAATCTCCCCAAGCACACCAACAGCACACCAAAACTTATCAACAAACCAAAACACGGTAATGAAGGTAAAAATGAATTCCAACCTGTTTACCAAAAATCAACTCGGTACAACACCAAACGATAGAGAAAAAAAAATGTCAAAATCGGTAATCATCAACGTCAAAATCGATAAACGTCAGTTCGGTACAACAAAAGTGTCAACTTAGCCCAAGGCTAAACAATGTAAACGACAGGGAATCGAAACTCCCAACTAAGCCTTCGAAAAGACTTAAAAAAAAACAAGGTCGGTACCTTCACTCAACAACATCTGGTACTAAATCCGACTAATACGGGATAAAATCTGCACTAAATGCAACGAGAGATCTCGGTAGTATGAACTGGCTAAGAAAAACAAGAAACGACGTTAAAAATGACGGAAAAGATACTCAAAATATAAAAAGACATGAAAAAACACAAAAAGGAAACTCAAAAAGGCGATAAACAACAAGAAAACACAAAACTACAAATAGAAAATAAGGAAACACAAGAAAAAACATATAGAAAACAAGAAAAGAAACGTAAAGACAAATGACAACCAAGAAAAAACATATACACGGTCAAGAAAACTAATGAAAATAAACTAAGAACAGGAAAAGACAAGAAAAGACATATAGAAAACAGAAGAAAACAAGAAAAGACAAATAGAAAACAAGAAAAGAAGCTCGGTAAAATATTCTACTAAGAAAAAAAAACGGTTTACCAGTCCATACCACTTCGAAATGACGAAAAAAAACATTGGGCGCCAAAATTAAGACACACAGCGCAAAAAAAAGAAAACCCCAAAATGAGGTCGAGCGTTGTCGTGCACCAATAGGCTCCAAACGTTGGAATAGCCAAAATCAAGGCACAACGGGTGGCTTGACGACAGAACCAAACAGCCACAACCCCACGTTAGGGAACCAAAATTAAGACGTACAACGAAGGGGCTTGACGAGAAGACGAATATCGGAAAAGAACAGGCCCACACGTTGGGAAGCCAAAATTAGCCTGTTACGGTATGAAAAGGACTTTACGACACCCACCCAAGGTGAGCATCGCACCACGGAATCAGTCCTGAAAACATGACACACTTGCCCTGAGATCGGTTCGAAATAGGCTAATAGGCCACGGCTGGAACGCTCAGGGAGTCGGGCGTGAGTCACACGATACGTTCTGGGCAAGCGCGTTGTGGCATAATATATACAGGGTATGTCGAAATTATGAGGGCGCCACCAAGCCTGTCGTAACCCGGCTAACCGGGCCTGGACGGTTAGACGGGAGCGAAGCATGCAAAAATACTCCGCCAATAAGATTATTCAAGAGTTGCAAGGTCAAACAACAACTTCGGGATTGCCTTAAGCAAGGATTGTGATTAGGTGTCCATCCGACCACGACTACGCAGCTGTCCCACTCACCTGCACGCTCACAGCTTCCTCGTTCCGTCGTACAATAATTCGTACAATAAAGGGGCGTCTATCTGTAACAGAACATGCACAAACCGAAACAAACAATAGTTCCCTTAACTAACCAATCATATATTTCACTTCGAGTTACAATGGGGTAGCAGAATGCGTCGCCCTGTATCTAACCTTACTCTATAATTAAGGGCACCAGCTGGCACGCGCGCTCTAAGCTTAACGACAGATGTTGAACATTAGTGAACAGCAATAATAGGTACAAAGATACACATTGCCTTATGCAAGGGCAGCGACGATTTACATTAGCCTTCACGGCCTGAACTGTCTGCAGTCTGAATGAATACACTAGCGTAGTAATGAATAGGTACAAAGATACACATTGCCTTATGCAAGGGCAGCGACGATTTACATTAGCCTTCACGGCCTGAACTGTCTGCAGTCTGAATGAATGCACTAGCGTAGTAATGAATAGGTACAAAGATACACATTGCCTTATGCAAGGGCAGCGACGATTTACATTAGCCTTCACGGCCTGAACTGTCTGCAGTCTGAATGAATGCACTAGCGTAGTAATGAATAGTAATGAGTAACACTCGCGTTCACAGCGGTAATCAGGTTAAAGGCACATACCTTAATGCGTGGGCGGCGAGGGAGCCTGGTACAGCTGAGTTGCGACGAGCTGCAATCGTAGGTGGTAGGTACCTTCGGTGTTACAACGGCGAAAGGGGGTGAATGCATAACCGCCTCAATGGCGACGGGAGACGCGTCAAGACGCGTACAACGGGACGACGAAAATGATGGGGGCCTCACTCGTTCTGCTGAACCAAATCCTCGTAGGTCGAGATGAAGGGGGCACGACCCCTCACTAATAGTAGCAGGAACTGGGCTCCAAAACACCCACGTTACGCCGAAGATCACTCGACAAATTTCGAATCACCACCACCACACACAAGCGCTCTCTGCCACGGGCTCTGGAAGACTGCCTTCAAGGCGAAAACGTATATCACCAAGTCGCTGAAACAGCACTCGACGGAAAAAGGGCTGGCGCCCCCGCCAAGGGCGGAAGCGCCGCACGAAAGCACATACACTATCCGACCTCTTGTTTTAACGACGGCTCTCGGCTGAATGCCCGAGGGAAGCGTTGGCAAAGGTCACCTTGGCCGCGTCCCCCACGTGACTAAACCACAGCGAATCGCAAGGCGATGAAATGAAACCAACCAATCCGGGCCACGCTGGTATCACGCCGCCACAGCGTGCTAAATGAAACAAACCAATGCGGGCCACGCTGGTATCACGCCGCCACAGCGTGCTATTCAGAATTCAGAAAAACGCCATCAGAGGAGAGCTCCAACCGACGACAAATACTGCTTTTTAGGCTAACTATGTGCGAAATCGTGATTCTGGAATTAGGCGATGGAGCCAAATAAAGAGCTAAAAGGGCTTAGCATACGGGCGCGCTGCTCTAAGCTTAGGCGGCTATTCAAAATACCAAAATGACCTAACTAACGGCGTGAAATGCAATTAAGCATCTGAAACAGCAAAATGATTTAACAACGTTGTCGCGCCAAAATTAGCCTGTTACGGTATTAAAACAACTTTACGACACCCACCCAAGGTGAGCATCGCACCACGGAATCAGTCCTGGAAAACTGGTACACTTGCCCTGAGATTTGCTAGAAACAGGCTAAAGGCCACGGCTGGAACGCTCAGGGAGTCGGGCGTGAGTCACACGATACGTTCTGGGCAAGCGTGTTGAGGCATATATATAGGGTACGTCAAAATTATGAGGGCGCCACCAAGCCTGTCTTAGCTCGAATAACCGGGCCTGGGCGGTTAAACGGGAGCGAAGTATTCAAGATACTCCGTCGATAAGAATTCTCATGAGCTGCAAGCTCAAATAACAATTTCGTACTGGAATGGTAATATTGGGACTCTCTGGCCGAGACTGCGCAATCACTGGACCTACCTGCACGCTCTGATCTCTCACGTCTCGCCGTACACCAATCTTTACACTGTAAAAAGCGCTATCTGAAACAAAGCATGCACAGGTCGAATAGGAATAATACGTCCCTTAACTAAATATGGGTCTATTGATCGCTAATTACATCTGGGCAGCAAATCCTGCCGCCAAGCTTATGTTACTGCTTACGTTAAGCACCAGCTGATGGACGCGCTATGCTAATGGACAACACGCTATACATATTAGAGTACAGTTTAGAAATACGCGCTCCGGCAAAAGGGCGAGTTAGTGCGCGATAACAGACGCCGACCTGCGGTTAACACCTAGAAAGCAAAGCACAAAGCCCTCGCAAACATAAACAAAGAAAAACTCGAACAGCTTAGGGCGCGCCAGGCCCAGCACGGCGAGGCGTTAATTCTATTTAGGTATTAATCGGTACAATATAGCAAAGCTCGCGCGCCTAACGTTACTGAATTAAAAATTAGCACAAACGTAACACCAAATCATAAGCGCAGAGTTCTTTAGCTAGTTAGGCGATGAAACGCGAAACTCGCGCACATGAACTTACTAGCAGGCTACCAAAGTAGCGTCTTGCAGCATGGTGGCCTCAAACCGGCATTAAAAGCCGCGACAAGCAAGCAAGGGGCATGCATCCGCCCACATAAAGTTGAGCACAAAGCACCAACGCTCGCACAAGTAACAGTTACTATGTTTAAATGGTTGCAATTACAAATACCTTAGTCCGCAGACGGTCCATGAGAGTGGCGTGCAGTTAGTTGGTAGAAGGCGGCAGTCTGTGGCAGCTCAATCGCCAAAACACGGCATTAGGGGTAAACGGGCTGGAATCCGCCAAGATGGCGGCGTTAGGACGCTCTCCTGAGAGCACACTACAGCGGCAAAAAGGCCTACTTCGTCCTGCCTAGAAAGATCCTCGAAACAGCGAGTTGCAAAAAGAAAGCCCCCTTTCTCACCAACGCAGAACTGGCCCCAAGAAGCCCTTCACACACCTACGCCTTGGCGTAAAGACGTGCCACTCACACAACCACATGCGACCTCCTTCGATCAACGGCCAGAGCTGAACTCTCCTAACGCGAAACTGTTTCTATACCTTAATCGCTGCAATAACGCGGGGACACCTTGCCGTAATGGCACATATTGAAGAGACGGCGTCGGCGCCTCGCAACAAGGCGAGGCGCCGCCAAACTTAAAATCAACACACTTGCGACTGTCTCGATTGACGACCCGTAACGGAATGAATCCCCCGCAAGGAGCGTTACGACGCTTGAAGTGGCGTGAGCCAAAACGACGTTACCACGTGACCCTCGACAGCCAATAGCGATGCGCTCCATAAAACAAATTAATTCCGGTAACAAAGACAGCCAATGGCAAAGCGCCTCAACGGAGTGATTTCTAGAAGTTTCGGAATTCTTGCGAGCGATAACACCCGGCTGCCAAAGTAGCAGCAAAGGGGTGCTCCAACTGACGAGAAATATTGCGTTTGGGGTCAAATATGTGCAAAATCATTATTGTAGAATTAGGCGATGGAGCCAAATAAGTAACTAAAAGGGTTTAGCATACGGGCACGCTGCCCTAAAGCCTAGGTGGCTACTTAAAATACCAAAATGACCTGACAGAATCTAGAATCATAATATAGTTAACTAAATACAAATTAATACCAACTAAACAACTCGGTTTTAAACCGGGTATATCAACAGAAATACAATTTCATACTTAACAAATCATGTTTATAGAGCTTTAGAAATCAATAACCATGTGTTAAGTATGTGTTTTATGGATTTAGCTAAAGCAATTGACACGGTTAACCATTCAGAATAAATCCAAACCGTTTAAGACCTTGGTTTTCGCGGTGTAGCCTTGAAGTTAATAAAAAAAATGATTGGAGCAACTAGATTCATTACGTAAAAATTGCAGAACATCTAAACGACATAGGACAGTTCAGTTTGGCGTATACCAGCAAACTCTAGTATGAAAGAATAATCACAATACGAATTCAGGCCAGACAGAAGTGCCCAAAATTTCATATTTACCGAAAGAAAAGGTAGTTCTCCAGAATTCTGCTTTGCTTCCTACTTCCTACATATGGTTAAAGTATTTGATAAAACAAGAGCAACATTGCAAGTTCTAAGGAAACGATAGATTAATGCGAAACTGATGAGAGAAATTCAGTATTTATGTATGTATATTGTTATGATACACTAAGGGTAGTTGCAATATAAAAATATAAAATTGATAAATTTTGAAGATTATTACAATCAAAATTTGAGGTGTTTAGATAAGATTGGGTGTTAATTTCAAACTGAATAATGAAAATTATTTGAGACAATGAGTAAGGTAATTTAATAAGTAAATAGTAATTGAGTATTCAATTTTGATGGTTGAGTTCAATTTTAATAAAGTTTCAAGCCAAGGTTACAATTGACAAATGTGCTTGCAATAATAATAAAGAATTGTAGCATGTAATAAATAGGACGTTAATATTTTTAAGAAAGCAAGAAGAATTGTAACTACGAGAGATATAAAAATTTGTTTAGTTAGTTAAATAAACAAACTCATCAAAAAATGTATATCGAATTTTGAAGTAACTAATTTTGAGAATAAAAAGTTTAAAATTATGCCATATTTTGTATAATTGTTTGGTAAAATACAAAATAAAGGGGCTATTAACAAATCTAGGTGGTGAAAATATGAAAATATAACCTGGAATTAATAAAACCATACAATCGGTGAAGAGATTGTGCAATACAGTGAATTGGAAATAAATAACACAGAAGATTACATTATTTGAAGGGATTTGAATTTATTGATACATTCAAGATATAATTAGGTTTCATTGGTGACAGTAGTGGTTGCATGGAAGACGGGTTAAACATTTAAAAGGAAGTTGTTGGAATTAGCTGCTTGATTTGGACGGTTGTGTGGGTGTTGCTGGATGCGGAGTACTATCTGAGGAATAAACAAGGTTAGATTGGGATCATCTATAATACTAAAACTTACCGGGAGTCGATTGGAGTGACGGTGACATTGATAAAGGGAGCAGGACTGGATTCTACGAACATAGGAGATATTGACAGGTTAGATGCGGTTTGAAGGTTGACGGACCCTTCATAGTTGTGACTATTGGAGGAATCAGCGGTTGCAGACTGTGAACATCGGGAGCTGTGGACGTTGGGAGTTGTTGGTATTTGGATATTTGCAGTGAAAGCTGGATAAGTTTTAAGGTTTGTGTTATAAATTCATATAAAAGCATTTTGAATAATAAACAATAAAAGAAAGAGTAAAAATAATCATAATACAGTACTTACTTTGGTGAATGGATTAATAGATGTGTCAATGTAAAGGATAATTATTGTCAATACCTGGTTTGATTAAATGTAGAAGTCAAGTTGACAGTTAATGTCATTCAGTAGTTAAGGATTTATATAGAATTTAAATTTCAACTAATAGATAACTAGATTAGCGAACCACCCTGATAAGAGTACTCATTTGAAATAATTAGTTAAAAGTTAAATTTAACATAATTGATTAGAAAAATAAATTAATTAAGGGCTAGCTTAAAATGGAGTTACTGCATAAATATAAGTCGCCCAACGTGGTGCATTGCAATATATAATCGATAACCTCGTTTTACCTTGCGGTGTAGAGGCTGGTGCTTATCTGCTTGCATCTGGCGGTACAATACTCAACTTGCCCCGGATTCGAGATACAAAGTTGGAGCGTGCTCTTTATGCTTGCACAGCAACCATTGTGTGAGGTGTCTGTGTGTTATGTTGACCTTGTTACTCTGTCTCTTAGGTCTGTGATTCTGAGTAGAGCACAGTTAATTTGGTGTCCAACTGTGAATGGTCACACCGAGCCCGGTTCAAATCGCAAGGGTGCGGAAAATTCCGTCCATCGCGGGATTCGAACCGAGGACTTGCTTAATGCAAGGCAAGCGCTTACCCATCTGCGCTACTCGGCTAGAGAAATGCAGTAAAACTTTAAATTGCTGCCATCTTGGTTAATTACTATTAGAGAACGAATTTTATGCAAACTGCATATTCTATAATTTATGCACATCTTAGAAAACGATTGTTTATTAATGGACAAGGTCTAGGCATGCGAAGAATGTACCAGGTACCTTGGACAATAACTGCTGGAATCATATAGTCCAGACTAAGCCGAAACTAAGGAGTTCCTCTAGCAAGGGATCTTTTACATGCTACACATCGCAGTAACATGGGGCCCACGGCATTACGTCACTTCCGAATGATGGCATTCTGTAGATGCTTTCATCCTCATTTTTTATTTTTAAAACCCTCACCGGGACCAGAAATCAAACTCATGAACATTTTACAAATTGAAACATTTACAATTAACTGAAGCTAGTAAGTTAATGCATATTTTAGCATTTCTTGCATATTTTAGCAGTTGCGTATAACATAAAGCTATATTTTTTTGGAAAAAATTACCTAGAATTGTTTTCATATATTCGGAATCTAAAAAAATAATGTGAGTGTGGTATTTCCTGACTATAGTGACAATTTTTGAAGAAAGCAAGTAACTCATTATTTTCTTATAAAAAGTGATCCAAATGTGTTTAATAAATATTAAACACGTCTACCATGTTTCACAACGTGACTGGAACAATTTCATTCGAATTGCACTTCTGTAGCCCATTTCCAAAGCGAAAGGTAGCAACAATGTCGGCGGCCTTGGAATCCCTGAATTATGTCACATTTTCTGAGCTCAATATTTAGATAACCTACATGTTAAAGTTATTATTATTATTGCTGCAAGTGTGTGACTTTTTAATATTGTTTTTGTGTCCAATATCACAATGTTTTCAGGAAAAGCAGCGGTGTGGATTAAAGCATATCTGGAATGAGTATTCGATGGAGATAAAATATTTTGCCAGGCTTGTACTGAACCAGAAATTTTAGTTTTTATATAATTTGTCTTAAAAGTCTTTCTATAAAGTAAGGAGGCACTATTTTGAATACACAAATTTAAATTTTTTTACAGTTGCACTTTATTCTAATATATATTTAACTTGTACAGATATCATGTGAAAGAAAATTTCTCGTGGACCAACATGTAAAAACACCTGCACACATGGGAAATCGGTCGCCTGTAGTTATTTTAGAAATGAGCAGGATAAACATAATACAGATTTATGTAGGGCATTAGTATCATCTTATATACCCATTTCAAAACTCAAAAACGAAAATTTTAACCAATTTCCACAAAAATATTGTAAACCCAGTATTGTGGATGAGAGCACTTAAAGATAAAAATATTTGGGTTGATGTTATAGCGATGCATTCTCGGTAATAAAGTTGAAATCAATCGCATTTATTTTATAGTAGATGAAAGTACTGACAGTTGTGGATGCTTCCATTTCGGGTGCTGTACTTTATATGAAGAAAGCAGGGGAAAATTAAAAAATGTATTACCCACATTTAATTAATGTCACTTGTATGGTGTGTAACAGTCCAGAGTTTAGCTACTAAAATGAATACATTTGAATAATCACAAAAACCTGATAGTTAGGCAACTTAAAGCACTTAAGGAAATACAGGTTGCATACTCTTCAAATAGACCTTTTTGAATTTGGTTAGGTGACTATTGGAAATATTTTTGAGATTGATAATAAAAGAGAAACCCCTTCCTGTTTTGAATAAAAAACAGATTGAGGCTTCATGGCGTCAGCATAAAAAGTTAAGCTAAGAACAGAGCTCTAGCTTGAAAGGATAAACTTTGCAATTGTAAGGTTTTAATTAGTATAATTCTACAATATATTAAGAAATAATGATTTCTCAGGCAAACAAAATTGATTCATTGGGCAGTTTCTCACTAGAAAAGCGGTTATTAGTTAACTGGTACGTAAGAAATAGGGTAATTCATACAAATCTTAATTGAGAGTATCTTTGGTTTAGCTTTTTGGCCTCCCCTCTAATCCTTGCTCAAAAGCAACGAGCCATCATGATAGGGTGGAACAGAATCCTCCAGGATCGTAGCAAAACCTTATCGAAAGGCATAGCCGGGAAAGAAAGACCATATTAAAATCGTATTAGTTATTAATAGAGAATCCTCACCAGAAAGAACCACTTCATTGGTTTGACGATGAGGGTCGTTCCAGTTACATACAGTTCAACTCAATGGGAAAGGCAACGATTGCTGGCACCATGGATTATTTGTTTTGTATATAGGTTAGTTCTAAAAACTTTAGGAATATATAAATGCAGTTCAATTAATTCATATCATAAAATATGTCAAGTTACTGCCAAATACGGGCATAGGCCATATTATCGGCCATATTATCAACAGTCAAAGATTTCATAGTAACGTAATAAGACAATTAATTACCTTCTTAGTAGCCAGGTGAAACAAACCAGGTTATAATTTAATAAACGTCAATTTATAGGGGTTTAATGTTATAAAGCAGACATCTATCAAATAATGGGCATTTTTTATACTTTGAAAATGTGAATTGTGTTAAACGTGAAACCCATTAACAACATTAATTAAAACTATAAATAGGTTAAGAGGGTATAAAGAGCTCTTTAGATTTATATTACCTGAAGGTGGTTGAATGTTAGTAAGATATAAAAAACCTTCTACAAAACTATAAGTTGATTAATCGATTAAATCAAAATAATACTAACTTTAATTCAATATTTCTATATAAAATGAAATGTAGAAATTGCCATATTAATTAACCATTTATCATGTTGAACTCCCATTTGACAGAAATATGAAATTTGAATTATAAGATCAAATATAAATATCTATAACAAAGAAAAAAATCACAATTTAAAATTAAATTGTTGGCGCCCACTATTAATGAACTAAGACCTTTATGCGAAAGTGAAGTAAACTAAAATCCCACACTTATAATACCCATATCGCAGCCGAGGATTGAGCTAGTCGGAGATGTGTGAGCCTTCTAAGGTAGGTTACAATAGTTGGTACAGGTGCATGGACTTAAACATATAGCAAACCTTAACAAACGATTTAATTAGTATGTTTGTTAATCATGTTAAAAAATATTTCTTAAAGCTTCTTTAAGGGTAGCTGTTTATTAGGAAAGCCTTCTTAATACACCTCTTCCGCCTGCGCCAGTTATTACTCGATGAGAAACATGGTTACAGGAAGCTACTTTCTATGCCAATAATTTTCAAGACAATTCAGTGATTCTAGAATTGCAATTAAAAATTGCAGAAAGATATTTAATTTCCGAAGCTTTCCCAAGCATTTATTAAAGAAAATTATAGTTTTGTTTTCAAATCGTTAACGGAGCTTGAAACGCAAGGAATTACTCTTTATGAATCTCTAGCATTAATTAACAGTTTTGAAAATTCATGCAAAAGTGTGAAAGGTAAAGTAGGTACTCAAATTTAAAAAAAATGTAACTCAGTAATGAAGAAAAATCCTAGGTATGCTATCTTAAATAATATAAGCCACGTTTTGAATGGTGAATTTATTGATGACCTTGATGTTGCTTCTATTATTAAAATTTGTCAATGCTCCTTGTACATCTGTAAGCGTTGAAATATTGTTTTCGATATTTAAGTACGTTTTCAAACGACAAAGGTTTCTTATTGAAAATTTCGAAAACTATTTAGTTGTAAGATGTTTTTATAACTTGGATTAATTTACGACTTTTGTTTATATTACTTCTGTCTTTTATTGAAATAACTGCTTAATTATGACGTACATCATTGTAAGAATTATTAAAATGAGTAAAATATAACATTAAGGGCCGGTTGCAGAAAGCAATGTTAAGTCTGGTGTTAGCTAACGTCGCGTCAAAGTGAACAAAATCGCATCAAATTTTGTTTACTAATGTATTAGTTACCATAAGCATTTGAGATTTGATTCGTTTTTGTTCACTTTGACGTCGCGTTAGCTAACACCAGACTTAACGTTGCTTTCTGCAACCGGCCCTAAATACTCTCTTTTATTTCAGTTTGGTTTATGATTAATTGACCATTCATTAGAACGTTTTTAAATTCTGTATACTGTAAATGAGATTGCATAATGCATATGCATATTTCTAAAATTTTATATATAGTAGTATAGTTTTTGCATATTTTTACAAAATAGGGTGCATATATATTTGATAATGCTCCTACTTACTGTTTGGTTTGATATTTAATTAATTTAATTATATTTATATATATAAATACACAATTCACTGTTTAATATTTTACTGTGTTCGAACTTTGCCTGTCATTAAATTACTAGGCTGGTTAAAATATGAAATGTACGTAATTACTGCACAAAATAAATGGTTGTAGGCCCCTCTTTATATTTTATTCAACTGCAATTAATTAGAAAAACGCTAGCTCTCAGTAGAATACAAGCTCTTTAATGTCAGGATGAGTTCCGAAGTCGACTGTATTTTAAAATTGATCTGAAACGGTACTATACATAGTCAGTAGTTCAAATACGCGGTCGATCAAGGTCCACAAATCTGTCAAATCACAAATCGGTTGACTAGTGCACACAGCGGTGCTTTGAAAGTTATAATACTCGTGAAATATGAGAATTTGCAAGATAATTATTCAAAATTTCGCTCTTGGCGACAAATAACAACTTTTGTGTCTAGCAGTTACGTATCTCATGACGTCAGACAGACGCCGTCCAAATTTTGGCAATTGTTTCTGGTCGCTTCCTGCACAGCTTCAACTTCCGCCAAACCACGGATTTTACTGACGCCGGGCTAATTACTTAAAATGCGGCTTAGCTAGAGTCTTGGAAAGAATCTCCTCTTCTTTAACAAGGTTTGAAGTCGTATACACCTCGTTTTCCGGACACTGCCACTGATTTTTTTAGGCTAAATCGTACCTTACAAAAATTAGTTGGACTGCATCGCCCTTCTGGAAATAAGGCCGTTGAATTTTCTCTACTATTCTTGATCCCCTTGCTGCCAAATCTGCTGGAGACGTTCTTGCAGACCTGTCCTCTGCCGTAGACTGCTGATCTCTTGTCTCCGATGCTCCTCTTGGCCGTAGTCGAAGTTCGCAAAATGGAGTTGATCGGCCTCGATTTCCTCGTAGATGGAATTATGTAATTTATATGTTTTTTATTGCGGAACTTGTTGAAAATACACCCACTTGTACACTGGCACTTGGGCAATAAACTGATATACTTTTTATAGCTTGGAAAACACTTTTATTATCAAAATTGTATAAAAATATGGAGCACAAATTTCAACAAACAGTCAAGTAATTAATTTTCAATTGTTCTCTCCCGTTATTAAACAAAAACGAATCTGGTTGCTATGAGACAATATTAACGGAAATTATGTTTGATAACTTAAAGTACAACATGGAAATACAGTTGATTACATAATTCTATTTTACATTTTTCTTATAATCTAAGTTATTGTCTTTTCTTACATCTAAAATTATTTCCGTAGCGCTGCGCACACACACCTTTAATTTTAACCACTGCCCTACTTTTGCACTAATGGTAATTTTAAATGCACTGATTTATTCGAGTTCACCACTTCTCATTTGCTTCGTTCATGTCCTGCTGTCTGCTTCTCAAATTACTCTTTTGCAATGTCCTGTTATTTGATTCTATATTTCTTTACCTTTTAGATTCCTCACAAATTTCACTTTTACTAACATTTAATGAAAAACTATGCTTCTTTAAACCTGCACATAGCAAACCTTTTTGTGTCTATTAATTTCTTTCGGTTCGGCTTTCTATTATGCACAAATCTATTATTTTTATTTATTTAAACGTCAACTTCGATCCCTGTGTAAACGAGCTCTCCTTCTGCGTTCCTTACTCAATTATTTTATTACTTCTCGCATCTCATTACCAATGCATTTACTGTTTGAATTTTTAGTTTAACATTGCAGCTACATAAAACACCCCAACTCTGTGCTTATTGAATTGCTCCATTATGTTGTACTGCTAGCAGAGTCGAGTCGTGGGCTTAATACCATTACAATATGTGTTTATTTCAGTAATAATGGGCTGCATATATTCCGCTCTCTAGTAACTAGTTTGTAATATCCGCCCCTTCTTATAGGGGTTGTAATATTTTATTTACCACGGGTTAGCTCATTAGATCGGAGATAGGTTCAAAAGTTAGCTCAGATATACCATAAATAAGCAAAACACACTAACGGAGTATCCTGTATAACATTTATTTTATATATCTATCATACATAAGTAAATTGTTGTGTAATTAATTAAACGAGATGTAAATTGCTCAAATTAACGATAGTATAAAAACGCGGCTTCCTGGTTCAGGCGGAGACGGATTCTACGGACGGTAGCGGCTTCCTGGTTGTAGCGGGCGTGACCTCGTGCGCGATTCGTTCGAGGACGTCGTGGTCGGCCGGACCGCTACTTCGTTGCTCTTCGGGACGAGCTGCGCGCTGAATGCAACGCCGGGCAGCCTGTCAAATTTCGCCGCTTTGCGGTTTCTGGCTTCTGTAAACAAATAACAAATTAAAACTGCTAACGCGAGTTCTCGCCCTATACGTGTAACTACAGTTTGTCGGTGAAATACTCCGAGGAATTCGCCGCACGACGGGGCTTCGCTTGAAGAACGAAACTCCGAGTCGGCGTGATTTTTGAGGTTAACAATCCTCAACACCTCCAGGTGAATTCCTAGGCGAAGCTATCAGTGCGGTCCGCAGAGTTCTCAAGCAAAACGGCCGCTGCAATTCTCACGGATTAATTCAGGTAAATTCTACTTAGGTAGCTTGAAGCTTTTAATTCTGCTTGAATAGCAAGGCGGTGAATTTAAAATGCAAGGAAGCTGGGATTTCAATGTTATGTTAGTTATTACTGGACTACAGGCGGTTTTCGTTGTAGAATATTTTACAAGGAAAATATTGCTAAAGTGTCAGGCGTTCCTCGCGAAACCACTAACTTGAACTCAGCTTATTAGGAAGGTTCGGGAAAATAATTGCTGAGTGTCAGGCGTTTCTCGCGAAACCACTAACTTGAACTCAGCTTATTAGGAAGTTTCGGGAAAATATTGCTGGGTGTCAGGCGTTTCTCGCGAAACCACTAATTTGAACTCAGCTTATGCGGAGGGTTAGAGGAAAGTATTGCTGAGTGTCAGGCGTTTCTCGCGAAACCACTAACTTGAACTCAGCTTCGGAACGGATCCCCAGGTACTGGTAGAGTCAACGGAGGGACTCTCTGGAAGGGCAGGATGAAGGATCGGGAACTAGGTGTTTGCTGGAGGAGTATCAGGTATCTCTTGGAAATCTCTGGGGAATCTCTCTTGAAATACACTCTGCAACTGGTTTTATAGGTCTTGAAATGCTGTTAGGTGGGGAGAAACGGCGCGCGTCATACCTTTGTTTTCGCCGAACTTCGGTCGGCGCTATCTTATCTTGCTGGGACACACCGGGTTCTTGATAACGCTAAAGGTCGGCGACGTTTAAATCAGCAAATATTATTTAATATTGAATTAATCGGATTCAAACGGGAGCTAGCGTTACAAGTTTAGTTAGACAATAGTATATTACATAACAAGTCATCAGGAAAGTGATGCTTTACAGGACAAGGCGGCTGTTTGAATGACGAAGCCAATAGGCCGAGTATTTTAACCCTTTAACGGGCAAAATTAGTTTACAGAAAAAAATCGAAACTTTAATTGGTATGCTTTCTGAGATGCCAGGAAACCGAAAAACAATGTTTTTATCAAAAATCTATTTTCAGTTTTTCAAAAGATGCTGGTAAACCGTTCTACCAGTGAGCATTCAGGACAAAATATGTTGTGAATGTTCATTCGTATAGTACTTCATAATATTGTCAAGTTGTTCATTTAGATGCTTACTAAATTATTGAATAACGTATAGCATTTCCTACTTGCGATGAAATACTTTTTTTTTTGTTGAATCGGAGACAAAATATGTATTTATTGTAGAAAGCGTGAAAACTTACTAGAAATGAAAATACATTTTTTTAAGTAGTCTCCTGGTAATAAAATTTCTAATAAAGAATTCAATTACTTTGTCATATTTTTTATTAGTATAGTTAGTAGCGACCATTTGATCACTTACAAAAAAACCTGCCTTGAACAGAAATAACATACCTACACTTTTCAGGAGGTTGCAAATAACATAAGTTACTTGAATGGACAAAGTAAAATAGTTTTTGAAATTTGAACTAAATAATATAAACTTACGAGTGGAACACTGTTGAAAATGTATGACTACCCCATGGTAAACAATGCGGGCCGCCGCGACATGACGCAAAAACATCAGCAAAAAAGCGACCAAGATTGATTTAAACCTAAATATTTTTCTAACGCAACATAGTAGCAAAACCAATTCGATTATATCTTCAGTAGATATGTTTATAAATACTCGAAACACAAAAATAATTTGTATACAACGTACGTTATTACTAAAAAATTGTAGATAAATATAGACTATTTTTGCGACGTAAATAAAAGATTTCCAATTATTAATTTATTTTTCATAATCAGGACAAAATAATTTCTTCTACTTGTCAATATTATAATCCTTACCCTTACATATTACACTAAAACGCTTACCAGCTCAAAACTTGAAAGTTGAACCCACAAAATAGTAAGAAACAAAAAACTTCACCAGTCCGCGTCATATCAGCTACACATTTACACCAGGGTTTATTGGGGTAGTTTTGTAACTACAATAATTCTAGAAAATATAAAATTAGACAAAGGAACTACAATGTCTGTAGAATAGAAACACGGCGTTTCAGAGCAGTATTAAGTTTCAAAACAGGTATTAACTTTTATTCACAGTGGTATAACAGTCATACCAGATAGCGTTAAAGGGTTAAGCCGCCGATTCCAGTAGAGACACCTTCTTGACATAGTACCTATGTAAACACTTTTTTCTGAAACCGTTTAAATTTCAGTAAAAATCAGTAATCACAGGTAATGCAAAATGTTAAAATGTTTTAACGACATACTGGATAACCAAATTGACAAGACTTTATAATATTGCCTTAATAAAAATCAAAATAACAGTTATCTGAATTACAAACATCAAATATATTTAAAAGGAAGGGAACTTAAAGAAGAAAATATACGGTACCCCCACCCAAGAAAAGCGCCCTTCCGTGCTTTCCAAGAATACTTCGACACTCAGCATCACTCCGTTTCGCTAATACAATGAAATATTATGAACAAGTTATACAGGGACCGGCAGAAAAACCGGACGGTTTTGAAATGGTTTTTACGTTTTTCCTATTTGAGGTTGGCGACGTAGAAAAAGACAATTGGTTGCTTCAATCTACGCCATTTAATTTAGTGACAGCTAAAATGCAGCAGTGAAACCCAAGCCACCGTGCTTTCGCAGTAGAAACCTACTTTAAAACTGGTGATTCTGTAGTCAATATACAGTATATGTAAATATACTGTGGTCAATACTCAGCGATTGTTCCGAATAGAGATCAATATCGGTCGTCATGGTGCTATACCCAGCCGAAATGCAATAATGCGCTGGGTGAGAAATGGTACTGAGGGCGACGAGAGATTTCCGAACACGGCTGCAGCACTGTGTCAGAAATGGCGGTCGTCACTTATCAGATATAATTTTCAAATAAAGTAAATAATGTTGTTGTAATTTTGTAATTTTTGCAATTAAAGATATATTTTAGTAAATGGCAATTCTTTTTCTCTCATTTTTCGTAATATAAATGTATGTTGTTATAATTTTGTAATTTTTGCAACCATTTCAAAACCGTCCGGTTTTTCTGCCGGTCCCTGTATATAAAAAAAACCCAAAAAAAAATTTTTGCCGACGACCATACCTCAAAAGTTGATATTGCCTTCCTTTTCGGAGAACCTATCGTATGAAAACGATCAGAAAGGTTCCTGGCGACCGGAATCGTATACACATAGGAACATACATACCCCGCACAGCAGGTTTAGGCACCCCTCAATACGAGGGAGGGATCTAGTGGGCTGGGGTCTTCACGAAAAGATCCGCACAGCCGAGACGGAGATTTGGTATAGTGGTTTCATTAGTCGGTTGGCACGAATTTTAGAGAAATTTGACACAGAGTGGTTTTCCATATGAGAGAATTTCAATACTTCGTACACTTCGTGTCGAAGTATTTAATACCATGACCAACCAGTGGTTAAATAAAGTGTGGATGAATAATTATAGCAGCCTTATTCAAAACAAGTATTTATGTCTGTCAGGACAGATGTGATCTTCAGAAACGTCACTTCGAAATTTTTGTGGCAGTGTGATGTTTTACTAAAATGTCTACTGAAGATGGTGACAGCAAAAGAGATGATGACAATGGCAAGTCTTCCCCTTATTTTTTTTATAGAGATCTTGTTACGCCTTTTCAGATATCACTATTCCTATTTTAACTTCTGAAACTAAGTCTGTATTGCCCACGTTTATATTTGTAATATATTTACACAATAATTAAGTGTTTACCTAGATTCTAACTCTGGAAATGGTCTGAAAGCTAAAGCAAAGTGGGTTCAAAGCCTAGCAGATACCGAGGGGAAGTTAGAGTCTCCTATAAACATAAACCTCTCTATATCAGTACCGCTGGAACTGCCACCTATAGAATGGCATCATCTGGAGCTACCACCAAAGAAGACAAAGCTAACTAATACCGGACACACCAGTATGTATCATTTCCACAAACTTCTGTTACAAAATTATAAAAATGCTTCAGTGATTTTAAGTGCAAAATGGTATCAAGAAAGACCATACCTATCAGACGGACCATTTGTAGGAGCCTACGTGTTTTCTCAACTTCATTTCCATTGGGGCAGAAATGACATGGAGGGAAGCG
This sequence comes from Agriotes lineatus, assembly GCA_940337035.1. Classification (NCBI taxonomy): domain Eukaryota; kingdom Metazoa; phylum Arthropoda; class Insecta; order Coleoptera; family Elateridae; genus Agriotes; species Agriotes lineatus. The sequence goes on along the minus strand of OW679194.1, from coordinate 31,151,339 downwards.
AGCATACTGTTGATGGGTCACAGTATCCTCTGGAAATGCATGCCGTTCACTTCAACAGCATCTACTTAACACAAGAGGCTGCTCTGAAGCAAAAAGATGGCGTCGCTGTCCTCGTGTACTTCTTCAAAGTAAATAAAATAGTGAATTGCAATTTCAGTTAATGTTAACAGTTTTACTTCATTAGCTGCAAACTCAACCCAACCCAGCAATTCAAACAATAATAGACTCAACGATCTTCATTCAACAGCCCCATTGTTCCACTCGCATTGAAAACCTGCCTCTGCGCGTTCTCCTCAAAAAGTTCGTAAATGACTATTATCTGTACTGGGGTTCTGTAGTGACAACAACTTGTGCCCATTTAGTGCTCTGGTTGATTTGCCGAGAACCGATTGGTATATCAGTCGAACAGGTGAGCATGTTAAAACGTAAATAACACATTTGATTAGCCATATTTATTGTAGCTTGATGGCTTTCGTTCATTAATGGACTCAAATGAAGATCCCCTTTTAAGGAACTTCCGCAACATTCAGCCAATGGGCAAAAGAAGATTGTTTCATGTTTCACCAAGTGGCTCAAAATATTCAACCTTGCTACCAATGTCTAGGGAAGTGCAAGAATCAAAGACTCCTAAGACTGCTAAGACTGTGGATGCTCAAAAGACAACACAAAGAGCTTATTAATTGTTAAAATAAAGAATATAAATTTACAAAATAAAGATTGTTTCGTGTCAGTTGGCAGTTATAGTTGTTTTTGAAATGTTATTACATTCACGCAAGGGCATTAATTTGTAGTTTTTTTCTTGACGGATGTAAATATACAGATAAAACCTTAAATATATCAAATTTAAAATTGCTCACAGATCAATAATAGGCCCAGAAAATTCGCCAAACATCGTAATAGCAGTCTGGGGAAGCTATGCTTAATCTCACCTCCCTAATTCCTTATTTCCTTCGTTTTCAATTATCTCCACTTCCCCAACATCGCACACCACGCTTGGCAAACTTGGTATTTTAATCTCTAAATTGTTATGAATTCTTATGTGTTAGGAAGAAACAGATAAAAGCCAAAATGATGATAACGTTATCGACAAATTTGCTAACGAAGAGGACAATGTTGAGGAAAGATTGGTGAAATTGTGTAATGAATTCTCTGCACAAAATAATATCAATCGATATATCTGGGGAAGGTCAAACGTGCATCAAAAGTCAATTTTCGACTTTAAAGAAAAGTAAGTTTTGGTAAAACAAAAAACCTTTTGTCAGACTACTGAGAGGGGCTAATTGCCGCACGGACCACTACCTTTTTATAGCAAAGTTAATATGTATATATACAGTTAGATCAAATACAACAGAAGAGGAAATGAAACAAAGAACCACAACACCAGAAAGTAAGCCATACAAGACAGTGAAACACTATATAAAAGATGAATAGGAGCAGATATCGAGCAGCTGGAAGAAATGAATGGTATAGAAGAAAAACATGCAAGAATTAAAAATGCATAACATTAAATAGCAAAGGAAGCCCTGAGAGAAATAGAAAACCAAAATAACAACAAACCTTGTTCGTCAATATCAGAAGAAAGAAAACAATTGATCAATAAAAATAAAACATTATACCATCCATATTTAGCCAACAAATCGGATGATGCGTATTAATAATATAAAAGGAACAAAATCAAGCGAGACAACATCGACATTGAAAACAGAAGTGCAATTATATCAACAGCATAATATATAGAAGAGTGGCGCACGATAACTAATATTAAAACCAGTAACAAAGATAAACCCACCTGCTTAATTAGTCTAAAAGAAAGAGCGCTATGAAACACTTCTAAGTAAAAGAAGAGATCAATTTAGGAATAATATCAGTAATAAAATAATGTAAACGTTCTGGAAATACTAGAAGAGATAAAAAAGGGTATTAAGGAGGTGAAAAGTTGTAGATCCCCAGAACCAGAAGATCGAACAATGGAGTTCATTAAAAGCAGTGGGACAGTATTAGCAAAAGCCCTGGAAATAAATAAATTCCATATTCAACAAATATTCCCTACAGAATAGAAAACCTCATATATTATCTCATTAAAAGGGATTAGAAAAGACACAGTAGAAGTGCACCTTCACCTAATTGGAATAATGCATAAAAATCGAATATCTTCCACTAAATACTGCAGCAAACCAATTAAATCAAGTAAACAAATTTAAGTACTTAGGAACGATTATAAATAGAAACAGATTATAAAGAAGAGAAATAAAACAGACGGTAATAAATGCAAGACAAATAATTGAAGCGGTAAATCTGTATGGTGGAAAAAAAGAACGAAAAGTGCTAAGAAAAGAATAACACAAACAATGATAGAAACTAATTTGGTCTATAAAATTAAAGTATGTGCAATAAGAAAAGAATAAAAACAAAGTGATGACAGTCCAAATGGACTATTTAAAAAGAAGCTCAACGGTATCCAGAAGAGACAGAATCCTATAACATGAAATCGTTGCTCTCTTTCTTTCTTTGTTTCTTTCTATCTTTCTATGTTTGTTCGCTACCTCCTCCGAAGATACTGGACCGATTAAGTTGTATGATGGCTTAAAAGTTTGTTAATTTTTAGACTTAGATCGTAGGCCGGTTTTTATTTTCAAAAAAAGTACGAAAAAGTTTTAATATAATTAAATCCTCTAAGCAGCGGAACGGAGCGCCTGTAGCCGTGGGCTACGGTGTGACAGTTGCTCTATTAGCTCGGGTGGATACCTATGTTTATATATCATCATAGCGGCACATTATTCAAACAACCCAGGTTGGTCCTGGGGTAAAGTGCTTGCTTGCCACGCGGGCGGCCCGGGTTCGATTCCCGGCCGATGCATCTATTTTTTTATTTATATTAAGGAATCTCTCTTAAATTAGCGAACCGAAGCGTAGTTCGGGTGACACACTTGTTAAAAATAAAGAAACTAGAAATCGCATATCAGCCACAGAAACTATATTAATTAGAATAGAAAAGTACAACTTAAAATGGTTCAGGCACCTACTAAGGACGAGAAATAATTGATGGAACAAACGTTTGCTCTAGTTCATCCAAGAAAGAAGAAGACAGTGCGGTTAAGACATTTGTGCAATGATGGTATCAGAGAAGCTATGAGACCGAGGTACCTAGATAAAAAGCTATAATTGCCAAACAAATAGAGTGAAGCAGGCAACCCAAATAATATATAACAAAGGTCACTGGATATATTTTACCTATAATTACTAAAAGGAGCAGAGATAGCAACCCTTATAATTAGAACTTGACTTTATGAGGTTATGATCGACTAACTTAAAAAGCAAGCGTGACATTTGTGCATTTGTAATTGAAAATGTTTAGGCCTGTGGTCTGGCTCTTCCTAAATCTCATTATTGGCTGCGGCGTCGAAACCAAAACATGTTCCCCGTGGTTTGGTTGAAGTTTGAACTTTTTTTTGAGTTCCTGCATTTAACCATTTTCAAGAACTATATTGTGCATTTCTACTGCTGTTTTCACAGTTACATGTAAGTATTAAATAGTGACTTGTAAAGTAGTCTCTTAAGGAAATTTTAAAAAAAGTGGGACTCCTGCAATTTCTCTGTCGTTTGCAAGAATGAGTGACTAAAGCAACCGATGTTGGCCTAAATGCAGTTAAGTGAATTATTAAAGGAGCAGAACAAAGTGACAGAAGAAAATTTACTACTCCAAGAAAACAAATTACTAAACCTAGCCCCAGGTCATCTGTTGATCCATTTGAAAAAGAAGTAATCCGAAGCGTGATCTATAATTTTTCCATAAAAAGAGACTTGCAATGAAAGCTGTGTTCGAAGTCGTACAAATTGAACGGGGTGTTAATTTCACTGAGAAGTTACATTCCTTTAGGCGATTTGTACATGGAATAGGTTTTCAATAGAGAAGACAATAGGCACGTTCTAATAGAGAAGAGAGAAATTCCAGCAAAACGTGTTGAATTTTTAATACAATATAAGGCTGAATGCCGAAATATTGTGTACACTGAAAAAACGTACTTACATAGCTCCCATACTGTTCTAAATGTTGATATGATTGTACCAACAACTGTTTAAAATCCCCTGTCAGTAAAGGGCAGCGATTGATTTATGTTTAAATCAGGACTTAAGAGATAGGTAATTACCACGATGAAATGAACCATCAAAATTATGTCAAGTGCTTGAAAGAAAAATTATTGGCAAATTTTGAAAAATTTCGTTTTGGTCATCGACAATGCATCGTATCACAATGTCCGTACTAAGCCGAATCAAACATTTATTTGGAAAAAGGAAACATGCAAAAGTAGTTATCAGTAAGAAACATTTATATTAAGTTGAATGAAACAAAAACAATTATATGGTAAAAGAAAATTACATAAACCTACACATAAAAGTTATATGATTGACAAATTATTAGCCGAACATGGTCATACGTAGTCCTACGATTATCCCCTTACCATCCAGAACTAACCGATTAGGAAAATATGGGTGTCAATAAAGAACTATGCTGCTGCAAATAATACAACATTTAAATTAGACGATGTCAAATCTTTTGCAGAAAATAGCGGAAGTGTTAGTGTGCAAGAATGGAAGAATGTATGTGCAGTGTCGACAAACAGAAGTGGGAATACATTGTTGATGAGAGAGAAGAAATAATTATTACAGTAGACGACAGCGATGTATCCGGTTCTAATCTATCCTCTGAACAAGAAGATGATTCTGTTGAAGACAATTTAAGTTGTCAACCGTTAGAAGAAGTGCACGTATTACTTTCTAAGAGTAAAGACGTATCGGATGCCGCTCTCCAGCAGTGTAATCTAATACGGAATTAAGTGTACTCGTGACACGTTGATTGTGACATTGTGCGAAGCTGAACGGAGTATCGCCCGGCGCGGTATCAGATGCAGTGCAATTCAGTAAAACCTAGGTCACGTAACTCAGATTAGATGGATTATACACGACGTCCAACGCCAGCTGAGGCTCTGCTGGCCCAGCAAAACCAATTCCTCTTTCAGAAAAACCAAATTAAAACACAGAATGAACAAAACCTGTACAATGCATAGCAAATGAAGAAAAACTCAAGAATAGGACTGGAGCAAGTTGTTTGCAACAAATCCAGTAAATGCCAACAGCGGTCAACAACATGACAAAAAGTCTAATAAAATCCCCAACTAAGGCTGAACAAACCAAAAGCCAGGAGACACACAGAGAAACTGAATGGGTGACAAAGGAGAAGAACAAGAATAAAAAACGAAAAATTAATGCATTCCCGGAAACGTCACCACAACAACAGCAGCCACAGCAACAAAGCCAGCAGCTGCAAAATAAAGCGTCAACAAAGACATCAGAAAAACCACCAATTGTTTTGAGACAAATCAAAGATTACGGTTCTCTACAAAAACAATTAAAAGCAAAATGTTTTACTTTCAAAGCAGTCAATATGAATAACGAACAAATAAAATTAAATGTTGACAGTGCAGAAGAATACAGACAATTAACGGAATTCTTGAACCATAAAGGGATGCTTTGGCACTCGTATGAAAATAAACAAACCAGAAGCATCAAAGTTATGGCAAGAAAATTACATCCGACATGTGACCCGCAAGAAATTATAAGTGATCTGCGCAGTCAAGGGTATGAGATAATGAACGCAATAAACATTCGGAAAAGAAAAGAGAAAACGCCACTACTGCTATTTATGCTAACCTTCAGAAACGCTGAAAACATCAAGACATATTTGAGATAAAAGCGATACTAAGTATGAAGGTTGAAATTTAACCACTAAGAAAATCTTGCCTAGTATCCCAGTGCAAGAGGTGTCAAAGTTTTGGGCACACCAATGGCTTCTGTAATAGAGAACCAAGGTGTGTAAAATGCGCTGGCAAATACCTCACAAAAGTATGTTGAGTGAATAAAGTAGTGAAGCCTAAATGTGCCAACTGTGGGGAAGCACACCCGGCAAACTACAGAGGATGTGAAGTAGCCAAAAGGCTACAAAAGATAAGAAGCGAAGCAAATAAAACCAAACAAACCAAAACAAATGAAAAGAAGATAGAAAATAAACCACCATGTAGATGGAACCCAAACGCATTCCCAGCTCTACCAAAAACCAAAGAGAATGAAGGAAATTCCCAAAGAGAAAAAGTGACGATAAACCAGCTACTACAAAGCTTAATGTCGAAACAAGACCAACAGGAAAGAAAATTTGAACAGCAAGAAAAAATGCTAAAGAAAATCTCTGAGAGATTCTAGTCCAGGGAAGTTAAACAAAATAAAATCAACATTTCGGAAACATTCCCGAAAAGCTGGATTTTGGTATGAGCCTTGATATTATGGTTCTAAACAAAATGTCAAAAGTCCTCAACGATCCGAGTGCCGATAAAAATTTTACGCGGGGTTAAAGGTCACCAAAAACAGTGTTTTGTGAATATCTCGTTAACGGTCACTTTTACCGAAAAAATATTAGTTATAAAATTTGTAGCTTATGAATTTCTTGCAAAAAAGATATGACTTTTATTCGTAAAAGTAACTCTTTTGGAAATAATTCGATTTACAGGGTACAATAGTAATTTATTATACAAGACGATAAAGTTAAATTTTATCCACGAGTGAATCGTTTAACGTCGAGACGAAGTCCAGACGTTAATGATTCAAGAGTGGATAGAAATAACTTTATCGTCGTGTATAATACAACATTTTTACTTTCTCGCATAGAGAAAGTATTGTAATCGTCAAAAAAATCGACTTCGAGATTTTGACGAATCTTGACGTTTTAGACCTCCTAGAGTCCGAAAAATCCATTTTTCGAATTATGTTTATGTGTGTGTATGTGCGTGTGTGTGTGTGTGTGTGTGTGAACACGATAACTTAAAAACGAAATAAGCTACACCCCTGAAATTATGTACATAGTCATTATTCAAAATTTGTAGATTCCAGACCAATTTTGAGTGAAATCGGTTAACCGGAAGTGGCACTTTACCTAAACAGGTAGCGGTACCTTTTCAAGTAAAGTACCAGTTTGCTTCGAGATATTTGAACAAAATTTTGTAAATACATTTCTTATGTAGAAAAACTACCAGATATTACATTTCAGCTTGATCGGTTAACCGCAAGTGGCACTTTACCTAAACAGGTAGCGGTACCTATTCAAGTAAAGTACCAGTTTTCTTCAAGGTATTTGCACGAAATTATGCACATACATTTATTATTGAGAAAAACTCCCAGATATAAAATTTCAGTATGATAGGTTAACCTAAAGCGCCACTTTACCTAAACAGGTAGTGGTTACCTGAAAATGTAATTTTATCGCTGTATGTATATACGTTGCAATAAACTTTTCAAATTTGCTAGAAAGCAATTAATTGGTAAAATCTTCTGTGAAAACACCAATAGTTATCAGTACCAAAGCGAATGCGAGAAAGTCTAGGGGAGCACACTCCCGATTTTTTTCTATAGCAAGAACTTTAACAATTTTTAAAAGAAAATAAGGACAGTCAATCACATTTCAAAATGTCAGTAGCTAGATGGGGTTGCTACGATAATACGCAGCTGTCATATTTAATTTAAACAAAAGTTAGAAAATTAAATTACTTTATCTATCCTTGATGTTAAAGTGCTACTTTATCTACCCTTGCTGTTAAAGTAAAACTTGATCTTTTGTTTTGAGTTGATAAAAGCACACTTTAACATGTGCTATAGAAAAAAGTGCTTTTATTTCATGTGGTGTCTCCAGTAGTCCTAATCAACGTTTATTTTTGTTTGAAAAATGTTTATTTTTTTAAAATTATTATAAACTTGTTCGTTAATCAATTTTGGATTCAAAACAGGAGTTATTAATCTCAATAATTAATATTCATCTTCAGATTCTATTTCAATCTGTATGCTTTCCTCTACATAATCTTCTTCTTCTTCTTGTTCTTCTTCTGCTTTCTTATGTATTTCCATAGATTAAGTCAGGAAACGCGATGGACCTACATCTTCAGTGGAGTCGCAATTATCGAAGTCATTTATATGGGGTGTTACATTTAAGCAAGACTGACCTTGCCAATTACCATCAACTGGTGAACAATATAAACCAACTTTTCTGGAGTCACAGTTGAAGCTACGCCCTTGGTGCAATTACAAAAAAATAGTATTGAGCAGAATGTCTGGGGCAGGTGGAAGCATAGTTTTAATTGACTCCAAAATGTTATCCCTTAACGTCCATCCCCAGTCTTCAGGAGTAAGCTCGTTGCCTAGCCATATTTGAACCTGGTAATAGACCCTATATGTATAAATGTTGCCGAGAAGCACTAGATATTGGCAGAAGAATAGATAATTGAACTGGTTTTTTGAGCTGTGTAGATTTTACAAATTTCATTGTTAAAAATCACGTCTGGAGAACATTCTGTCGTGTAACGACGAATTAAGAAACAATGCAACCCAATGCTGACCAATAAATATACAGACTGAGAATTGTTTCGAGAAGAACTGCAACAAGCTGCATGGAAAAGTACCCCGAAATACAAAATGAAAACAATAGGCAACAATTACCCCAAAGAAATCAAGGAGCTAGTTGCTGAAAAAAGAAGAGCAAGGAAAAATGGCAACAGACCAGAGCCCCAATAGCTAAAACCAGATTAAACCAGCTCACACAACAACTGAGAAGAGAATTACAACAGATTAAAAATGAATAGCTTAATACTTATCTAAAAAATTTGTCAAACGACAAAGATACCGACTACTCCTTATGAAGAGCAACAAAGAAAATCAAATGACCCATAACCCAGATGCCACCAATAAGAACTGCAAACCGATGAGCAAAAGACAACAAGCAGAAAGTATATGCTTTTGCAAGCCACCTCGAAAAAATATTTCAACCAAACGAACAGCAAATACACTGCATACTACTGCAAGCAGAAGCTGAAAGAGAAGATGAAGAGATAACACTGGTTACTCCTAAAGAAGTAGCAAAAAAAATTAAAGAAAATATAAATCCAAGGAAAGCCCCAGGATTTGACTTAATCACAAGAGAAGTACTAAAACAGTTACCTAGGAAAGGAATAGTAAAGCTAACTAACTTAATAAATGCAGCCTTTCGAATGAAACATGTACCAAGCGTATGGAAAGTAGCCGAAATAATAATGATACAGAAGCCGGGAAAACCCCCAAATGAAGCAACATCATACCGACCCATCTTGCTCCTACCGATCATATCAAAACTATCTCCCAAAAGGCTCAAACCAATAATCTTATATTATAAGAGCCGATGCTGCCGGTCGCCGTCCAGGCGTAAGCAGGCGTGCGCACCTGACGATCGCGCAGCAACACGCAGCATAAACGCGCACAAGTGGCCACGCGGCAAGCATTTGTACTGTTAACGGTGGCAGGGCCGGACGTAGGCTGGCTGCCGCCTTGAGCACGCATTGTTATTGTTAACCGTTTCTTTACGCTGGCAGGGCCACCGTAGGCTGGCCACGAGTTCTAGTAGAAGAAAAGAGCTGATTCCTACACACCAGTTTGGATTCATAAATCAACATTCAACTGTAGACCAAGTGCGCAGAATAATAAGCAATATTGAGAAAAGCCTTGAATAGAAAAAAGTCTGCTCAGCAATCTTACTGGATGTGGCACAGGCCTTTGATAAAGTATGGCATCAAGGACTGAACCATAAACTAGAAAAGAATCTGCCAAAACAATTCTCAGAACTACTGAAGTCTTACATTGCGAACAGACTATTCAGGATTAAGCAAGAAGATAGATACTCCGACTTATACGAAATTAAGGCAGGAGTACCACAGGGCAGTGTACTAGGGCCAATACTGTATCTCTTGTACACCAATGACATCCCAACAACCAACCAGGCAACTATAGCCACCTTTGCCGACACTGCAATAGTAGCAGTCGGCGATGATACCGAAGAAACAACAGAAGTGCTACAGCAACCCATAAACGAGATAGATTCTTGGCGAATAAAGTTAAACGAAAATAAATCAGTGCACATTAACTTTATGAACTATAAGGACGAATATGTGCCGGTGACACCAAACAACAGTGTCTTACCGTACGCTAATACAGCAAAATGTTTTGGAATGAACCTGGACGCCAAACTACGCTGGAAGGAGCATATCAAGAAAAAAGAGAAGAACTAAACATGAAACGTAGAAAGATGTATCAGCTGTTGGGAAGGAACTCCCAACTATCAACCCACAATAAGATACTTCTGTATAACCAAATAATATAACCAGTATGGACATACGGTTGTCAACTTTGGGCGCTGCAAAACCAACATCAACATAATTCAAACATTCCAGAACAAAGTACTAAGAAACATCGTAAGTGCAACTTGGTACGCTAGAAACAGTGATATCTACAGGAACCTAGGGATAAAAACTGTATTAGAAGAAACAAAGAACAGCGCTCAGAAGCACGAAACCAGGCTTCATGAACATGTAAACTTCAAGGCCATACAACTCCTTGACAATACAGAACTAGTTAGACAACTCAAGAAGATAAAACCATTTGAGTTAGTGTAAGGTGACGAAAGTGTCAGTGTAAAAGTAGAGCAAACTGAAGTGCTAACACGTGAAACGAATGTTCAAGTTATTAGAACTGAGAGGAAAACCAATGGGTAAAATCTCAACATAAACAATTAGTAAAGTTAAGTTAGATAAGAATTGCTGGTTAGTCTTAAGACTAGTTGCAGTGTACTCCCTTATTAAAAAAAAAACCTTAGAACAATCTATATTATATTATTTTACCATTTATTTGATTAGTTGACCGTTACTTTTTTTATATTGTATTTTATGTATTTATCTTTGCTTCACATATAAAAATAATTTCAGAAACTAGAGAGTCATTAGACTTTTAAAGTTATTGTAAATTATTATATTTTGTAAATCTAAATAAAATATGTTCATTTTCAAACACCATAAAAGTGACAACTTATGTGACTTGGTTCGCAAAGTGAAGGCCTTAATTATAATTATAATCAAAGTTAAAGGTAGTACTTTGACTGATTAGGCATATAAAGTTGCCACTGTCGCTACTTTATCTGCCTAATCATATAAAATAACAAAATAAAACACTTCAACAATATAATTTAATTATTACTTGTGATTTTCATCAATCATAACCATGGAATAGAATATTACATTCTGAGGTGGAAACTTTTCACCGTGGTATGTATACTATTTTATTCGCAACCACTTTATTTTAAACAATAATTGGAAAAATTATTATATTATGATACCACAGGTTGTGGCGCGCATGAATGGATGAACGGGATTCCCAGTGTCCCTACGTACACAGCGGTCGGGAATGGATCGCGCATGAATGGATGAATGAGATTCCCAGTGTCCCTACCTACACAGCGGTCAGGAATGGATTCATTTCCAACCGCTGCGACGGCAATCACTTTTCCGACCGGTTGGAAAGTTACAAGTTGGGAATAGCTCATTTTTCAACTTTTTAAAAGTCAGTAATGATCTTATTACATATATGGTTGCGGATAATAGTATATTACATACCGAGGTGAAAAGTGTTTCATTCCTGTCGAGAAATTAAGTAGTTAACCGAGACGCGTAGCGTCGAGGTCAACTTTATCTCGAGACAGAAATGAAACTTTTCACCGTGGTATGTATACTATTTTATTCGCAACCACTTTATTCTAAACAATAATTGGAAAAATTATTATATTTTGATACCACAGGTTGTGACGCGCATGAATGGATGAACGAGATTCCCAGTGTCCCTACCTACACAGCGGTCAGGAATGGATTCATTTACAACCGCTGGGACGGCAATCACTTTTCCGACCGGTTGGAAAGTTACAAGTTGGGAATAGCTCATTTTCCAACTTTTTAAAAGTCAGTAATGATCTTATTACATATATGGTTACGAATAATAGTATATTACATACCGAGGTGGAAAGTGTTTCATTCCTGTCGAGAGATTAAGTAGTTAACCAAGAAGCGTAGCGTCGAGGTCAACTTTATCTCGAGACAAATAAAACTTTTCACCGTGGTATGTATACTATTTTATTCACAACCACTTTATTCTAAACAATAATTGGAAAAATTATTATATTTTGATACCACAGGTTGTGACGCGCATGAATGGATGAACGGGATTCCCAGTGTCTCTACCTACACAGCGTTTAGGAATGGATTCATTTTTCCGACCGGTTGGAAAGTTACAAGTTGGGAATAGCTCATTTTCCAACTTTTTAAAAGTCAGTAATGATCTTATTACATATATGGTTGTGAATAAAAATGATTTCCAACGTATCACAATTCTATCTCAATCTTGCTTTTTACATTTGTACTAAATTATTGTGTTCTAATTTTGTGACTTATTGCAGTATACGTATTTGTTTGGAAATAAAATTTGTATATATTATTCGCAATAAAAATGGCTTTATTTGCCTCACCACATAAAGCTTCTATAAAAATATTAATTTCTTCAATATAAAACTTCTGAACGAAAATATCATTTTTAGTTGTTTAATGCTTTAAAACAATAATTGTGATATCATGTTGCGGTATTAATTCGTCAGATCGACATAAGTCGTATTGATTGTTCAAAAACGGTTACAAACTACAGGGTTCGCCGGCTTTACTAAAAAGTACCTACACAGATCTTAATGTGCTGGAGCAGATTTTGTTGCTCCGGTTACTCGCACTTAACTCAGTCGGGAAGGGGTAGTTCGAAGACTTAAATGGAAAACCGACGGGGTACTTACCCTAAAGCTTGCTTAACAGAAAAAGAAATGCCTGAGCGCCACTTGGTTCTGATTAGGGGTGGCTAACGTGTCTAGAACCAAGAACAATACTCGTAGCCTATGTAGAAGTCCTCCAGGTACGTTGTTGAACACCTCAGCCTGTTGTCTACCAAGCCAGAGGTGTAGCGAATTCTCCAGAAGAGGTAACAGGTGGAGCAGAAACTCGAGGGAATTGAAGACAGTCGGCAGCAAACATCAATCAACGAAGTGACAGCGAATAACACTATATCGCGCGGTGGCCCTTTCCTTTAATTAAACCCGACGTTGACACAGATCTGCATTACGCAATGGTTTTTTCCCGACTTAACAGGGAAAAAAGTTAGTTGAGGCTCATCAGATATCGTTTCTCTAATCGAATCGGCAAAAAGTGCCAAAAGTCTCCCTGGAGACCAACTGTATGAAACGAAAATCGGCCCTTCATTAACAACGTCGGTTAACTACACTTCCTCTGCCCACCGCGCATTTTCAAAGACACACAAGAATTAATGTTCACTTCGAAGATTCGGGTTTAACTGCACTCGCCATTAACGTGCCCCAAGACACTCGAAAGTCTGCACAAAAGCCAAAAAGGATTCACCATGTTAATCACTAAATGTTAGCCAAAAGTTCATTAATGCGTTAACAAAAGCTCCCCCAACTGCAGCGTCAACGCCACAGTCGGGGGGCGCGAAATTTCACATACGTCTTGCTCACTCAAATGCTGGGTACAGATCTTTATTTCAAATCGAATTCCGCGCGAAGAAGTACAATGGAAGAAAACTTCGAACTCCAAAACCATAATTTCTATATGTGCGGTTAACTAAGGGCTTATCAAACTTTATTTCCAATGGTCCCATAGAATGTTCTAGAAGAAATTTCTTGCTGTTGCAACGAATCCCAAGGTGTCGAATTACACGACCAATTTTCAAGAACTTTGAGCGCTGAATTGCCTGAAAGAAAACCTAAGGCTTCAAGGACTGTTTTTGCTTCTACTTGAAATAAAGTATTTGATTTATTTAGGCGTTCAACGCTTGATTGTCGAAACAATACGCACTTTGTGCACTGAACGAAGAATGCTTGCTAAGACGAATTTGAATGTAACTGTACAGGGCCGTAATCAGAACATTTTAAATAGAATAATTTCAGCTTAAATGCACTAATAACACCCAATCGTGGAATTGATGACAAGGATATCTTAATGACGTCAAAATCACTTAACAATCATTTTATTAAGTATTTCAATAATACCCTTCTATAATTGGTAAGTTATTATTAAACATTATTTTGATCAATAAAACCTTGATAGTAATTTATTTACGTCCCAGTGTGTACATAATAAATAAATTAACAATCTGCTAGCTGACATGCAGCCCACGCCATAATCCCCTGTGGAAACTTAATAATTTGTTTAATGCAGTCTTTATGAAAAGCTTCTGATTTACTTCTTCTAATTCGTCTGATAGCGTCTCCAATGAAGTCATAAAAAAGTTAGAACTGAAAAAATACAACTAAACATAATATAAAGGGCAATTCATACCTATGGTCATTAAATTAAATAGGTGTATAGGTACTGACCTCAGTAATAGCACATTGAACTTAAAATTAATCACATATAGAAAAAATTGCATTAGGATCTAGACCAAAATTTTGAGAACCAAAACCTTTATTAGATAAATCAGATAAGAGTACATTAACTGCTTTCCTCTCACATTTGATTCCAAGCTTGAGCCTGGCAGTAATATAAGTAAACAATTACTGGCATGTTTAAAAAGAGGTTGTGATCTGTGTTTAACGCAATAATGACAAACACGTATGCACCAAATGCGATTGAAATACCCAAACTTCTGAATTTTATCTAAATTCGGTCTTATCGCAACCACGTTGACAGAAGTTCATTCCAATTACGGTCAATCGGTTTAAGCATTTAAATGTTTGAACTTTTTGTGGGATTACTATTAATTTTTGACGTATAGTTTATATGCGAGGTTGTTCTGTTTGATGTTCTCTAACTAACCTTATATGTAATGACCATGCCTATGAATCACCCTGTATACTTAGTAAAGAGTAAGCATAATGAAAGCTCTACATGTATCTCCATCACGGCATTTAACTCCCACATTTTCTTTTCAATAGAATGCACATGGTTGCATACATTCTGTCAATTTTCAGAGGTAACGTTTTCAATTACTTTTAAAAATAAATAGGAAGACATCTTTTACATGCTACACATCATAGTAACATGAGACCAACAGCTTTGCATCACTTCCGAATGATGGTATTCTGTAGAGGCTTTGATCCACATTTTTTTATTTTTAAAAACCTTACCGGGACCATGAATCGAATTCGCGATACTACGATCAGTAGCCAGGATGCTTACCACTTAGCTACCCGCCCCAGCTGTCTCTGATCTTATGTTTATTTTTAAAATACTAATCCAGGTAGCATTGTATTTGGTAATTGTTTTCTGTCAAGTTTGACATTTCAGGCTTATTTGTCCTTGATAGTTTGTGATTTGTTCGTTTTAGTTTGTTGTTATTTATTCTTCCTATTATTGTTCCTGTTATTCCTTTTCATGTTATTTTACCAGTTGGTGACAGTTTATTAGCAGCTTCTTTTTAGTTGATAAACATGAGTGATAATAATATCAACGCTAGTCAGTTATCACCATCCAGAAAACGCATAAAGCGCCACTTCTCTGTTGAAGAAAAAACAACAGTTTTTAATACATATAAAGTGTTTTCAGAAAAATTCAGAGAAGCATCCAAGTCCGAAATAGAATTATCCACAAATGCAGCAGGTAATATTGTGCACTAATTGATGTTGTATTATATTCTCATGTGGTGCCTGTATCAAACAGCATATAATTAGAAGAGACTCAGCATTATGGGTGTTAACGTATTGGTTGTTAAATGGGTTGCATACCCACGTTTCTCGAATTAATTTGCAGAAAGCAAACGTCCTTTCGGTTTTTCTACCTGAAATCAGATAGCACAACCTTAAAGTCATCCCAGCGAGAAGATAAACTGGCCATGTTGCCACATTGTATTGCATTCTGACAAGGCAGTAGTGATGGTCAAAATCGAAGCAATTTTACAATCGAGATATTCGAATACGAGAGAATTTAACAATCGAATGAATCACTCGGAATACGAGTGATTTTCTGGGATTCCGTCAAGAGCTGTAGGGGTCCGTAGCCAAATGCCGGGCATTTACAAATTTGAGTATTTTTTACTCGAATTTGCGCCACCGAAATAATTTAGACTCAATTTTTCCCTCTTTGGCAAATGTAAAATTTTACACAACTTGTTTGTAATCCATATTCGTGTTCAATACTCATTGCATTGTTGCTAACTCGCCATAGCTCAGAGTTAATCGCATTATTATTAATTTCGCAATACAAATTTTTAAAATTTCAATGGTAGGCAGCTGTTTTAGCCCGTCAGCAAGTTCGAATGCTTCTAAATCTTTGGGGTGGCGGAAAAAAGTGCCGTGGAAAAAAGTGCCGCGGAAAAAAGTGCCGTGGAAAAAAGTGCCGCGGAAAAAAGTGCCTGGAAAAAAGTGCCCACGGAAAAAAGTGCCGCGGAAAAAAGTGCTGATGGAAAAAAATGCCGATGGAAAAAAGTGCCGCGGAAAAAAGTGCCGATGGGGAAAAATAATAAAGTAATAACCGGACGAAGAAGATTTACAAAATTTAAACAAAACTGGAAGTTACTCTTTATTTTTAAAAAACCTCTGCATTGTAGTATTGTGCAGTAGTTGAACATGTATTGCGTTTACCTGTTCCCAAATCGACAGGAATGCAGATTTATAGATAATACATAGAAATATCTCAATTTGAAGATTTTTATCTACAGTGCATGTGGATTATGTATGTCTACCATCTTAAGTGCAATTAGCGCGAACAAATCTTCGTGCCATAAGACATACTTGTTCGAGTTTGTGCGCCACCCCGGCGCCGGTACTAGAGCCACCAGCTGCAGCGGCGCAAAACATTCTTGCTCGAGAGTCGTTAGAAGTAGGTCGTACGTTGATGTGTAGTTACGTTTGTAAAGTTAAAAATAAAGTAAAATAACCAAGATCCATAGTTTTATACAGTCCACAACTTCGAGGTAGAAGTGCCAAGCCGCGCTTCTAGCAACAGCAACATTTTTTGGTCCTCCGAGCCGGATCTGGTATGCAGCCAGGTCGTGTGTTTGGACGAGCGCGCCGCCATTGAAGATTTCGCGAGAGCAAGGTGAAGCGAAGCCAGATGCGTACGTGAGTGAATCATTCCCTTTTTGCCCATTCCTAAACTTAATAGCTTCTATTATGACAGTTTAAATCAATTTAATAGTACGTTTATTGCATGTGTAGCAAATATTTATATGTAGTTTCGTTTGTTCTGTAACTGCGTAACCTCGCGGCAGCTGTTTAAGGGTCGTACAAAACATTCATTTGCCAGTTTCGTTGGCTGATTATTATTGTTTGCACGCTGTGTTTAACCAAGGTTGTCTGCAGTAGTTGTAGCCTGCAGTTGCATCGATCGACGCATAACTTATCTGTTGTGAAGCGTTATTTCAAGTTTGCTCCATTTGTACCGCCTGCCCTTTGAATTGTATAGTTCGTACGCATATAATAATGGCGGAAGAGCATAAAAGAGCTTTAATCAGACGCCGTGCGGCCGTCAAATGCGCGGTCACTCGTTTTACAAATTTTATACGAGACGCAATAGATAGTACGTCGCTGCACGAGATAAAGGCGCGAACGGAAAAACACGAGCTATGTTTAAGCGAGTTTGAAACTACTCAAGCGGAACTTGAGGCGTTAGATGACGATGACAATATTGTCGAGCATGACTCTGAAAGAAACGACTTCGAAAATGCGTATTTTTCCGCCCTTGCAACCGCCAACCGCATGATCGAATTGCGGTCAGGTGTTGTAACTTCCTCCGCGCTAAATAATTCGACGCAGTCCCAACAACAATGTAATTCGCTTAGTACAGTGCGACTACCTACTCTAAATTTACCCGATTTCGATGGCTCTCACTGCAATTGGCCGAAATTTCGTGACAGTTTTTCTACTTTAATACATGAAAATTCGATGCTTACGAATATTCAAAAATTTGTTTATTTGCAATCGTGCCTTAAGGGAAAATCTGCAGAAGTTATAGAAGCGTTAGAGGTTTCGAATGATAATTACACTGTTGCGTGGAAACTATTAACGAACCGGTTTGAAAACGATAGACTAGTCGTAAACATTCATGTAAAGGCTTTGTTCGATTTGCCAGCAGTTCACAAAGAACATTTTACCGCATTGAGAAAACTTTTGGACGAGTTTTTGAAGCATTTTCGCGCACTTGAAGCACTAAAGCAGCCCGTACACGGTTGGGACACTTTGTTGGTACATCTAATCGTAAACAAACTAGACAACGGTACAAGGAAGGCATGGGAAACGTCCCTAACAACGCGAGAGTTTCCGACAGTACAACAACTTATTTGTTTTCTTACTAATCGATGTGACGTCCTCGAGATGACGGCAACTAATATTGAAAAACCTCAAGATGCTAGCGCAAAGCAGAAAACCGTGAGCCACTTTGCAGCTCGATCAAATACCTGCACATTTTGCAAGAAATCACACACTATCTACAGTTGTCAAGCGTTCGCAAGGTTGAGCGTCGACGAAAAATGGGAAAATATCAAAATCTTAAAATTATGCTCGAATTGCCTCAGCTCAAGCCATTTTGTCTCAAAGTGTAGCGCAAGGAGTTGCTTTAAATGCGGAAAGCGACACCACACCCTGCTACACGCCACCAACAACAATAAACAAAATTCAGATACCCCAACTGAACACAGAAGTTCCACCAAACAGGAACCAAATATTTCGATATCGACTCATTGTTGCCAGTCCGAAGCGCACGTTTTGCTTTCGACGGCGTACGTTTATGTAGCAGATCGCGTAGGGAATTTAGTAAAGGCACGCGCACTAATAGATAGTGGTAGTGATTCGAACTATATTACTAGGGAGTTACACGAAAGACTCGGGTTAAAGGAGACGCGCATCACGCCAGTTACGGTGGCTGGGATAAACGGCACGGTCTCCAACGTTTCGCATATTGCGCAGATTACGATTAAGTCACTTCACACGGTGTTTGAGAGAGATCTCAATTTTCTGATAATAAATAAAATTACCGGTAGCATACCAATTGTGAGGTTTAATACGGATACAATCGCGATTCCGAAGTACGTTAAATTGTGTGACCCAAACTACAATATTCCCAGTCAAATCGATTTGCTCATAGGAGCGGAAGTTTTTTATGAATTATTGTTGAATCGTAAAATTTACATCGGAGCGGGAAACCCCGTCTTACAAGAGACGGAGCTAGGTTGGTTGGTCACTGGTAAAATCGAAATGCGTTCACAGAAGAAAGATAGGAATCGAAGAATGTGTCACTTGACACACGCGAAATTTGACGATGATGCACTTCACGAAGATTTGCAACGATTTTGGAAGCTAGATGATTGTGCAACGGCACAAACGCAAACCCCGGATGAAAGGTTCTGTGAGAAGAACTTCGTAGATACCACGACCCGAAACGTAGATGGACGATTTGTAGTGTCTTTGCCGTTCAAGAACGAACCCGTGGAGTTAGGAGACAGTGCAGAGATGGCGCTGAAGCGACAGAAAGGGTTGGAGTCTCGTTTTAAAAGAGACCCAAAACTCAAGGAAGAATACGTGAAATTCATGAAAGAATATGTCGACCTCGAACATATGGAAAAACTCGGAACGCTGGAAGACGTTCAGCGAGAAACTAACAAAACACATTACTACATTCCGCACCACGCAGTGCTAAAATCCACAAGTTCAACTACCAAGCTCAGGGTGGTTTACAATGCATCGACGAAGACGACAAATGATAAATCATTAAACGATTTCCTCAGGAGAGGCCCGGTTGTGCAGAGCGATCTATATTCGATGTTGATTCGCTTTCGATGCCACAATGTAGTAATATCGGCGGACATAGAAAAGATGTTTAGACAAGTCCTGCTGAATCCGCAGCAGAGAGATCTCCATCGGATCGTATGGCGTGAAAATGATACTGAACCACCGGACGCTTACAGATTGAAGACGGTGACATATGGCACCGCGCCAGCTACATTCTTGACGACACGGTGCATAAAGGAGCTAGGTATGCAGAGTGTGCTAGAGCATCCTATTGCGGCTCGAGCGATTATTGAAGATATGTATGTGGATGATTTGATCTCTGGAGCAGACACAATCGAAGAAGCTAAAAGGTTGAAAGACGACATTCGAGATATCCTCCTTAGGGGGAAATTCCAGGCCAGGAAGTGGAGGTGCAATTTCGAAAATGTGCTAGCAGATCTGGAGAATACGGAGGCGGAGAAGCATTTCATAAAGGATGCGAGCGAATTAAAAACACTTGGAGTAGCTTGGAATTCCAACCAGGACACTTTAGGCTTTACAGTGGATGCATCGGTTGCGAACGGCGCAATCACAAAACGTACAATTTTATCTACAATTGTCAGAGTCTTTGATCCGCTAGGGTTAGCCTCGCCAATCGTTCTGCCCTTGAAGATATTGATTCAGGAACTTTGGAGTGCCAAGCTAGGCTGGGATGACCCCGTCCCCAAGGACATAGAAGATATGTTTATCAGCTCACGGCAGCAGATCAATTTATTACACTCGCTGGAAATACCACGCCACATACTCACTCGTAAACCCGAAAATGTACAGATACACGGTTTTTGTGACAGCAGCGAGAAAGCGTACGGAGCAGCTATCTACGTAAGGAGCATGAATTCTGATGGTACTATTCGCGTTAACCTATTATGCGCCAAGACCCGCGTGACACCGCTGAAGAGGGTAAGTTTGCCTAGGTTAGAACTGTGCTCAGCAGTTCTGTTAGCGAAGCTGATGAGAAACGTGCTAACAGCAATCAGATTTCAATATTCTAGAGTCTTTTACTGGTCGGACTCGACAATCGTCCTCTGCTGGCTGAAATCTGACGCATCACGATGGAAGACGTTCGTTGCGAATCGTGTCGCACAAATCCACAATATCTGCGGACAGGAAGCTTGCTGGCGCCACGTGGATGGAAAAACAAACCCGGCAGATCTAGCTTCACGAGGAGCCAAGGTACGCGATTTAGGAGAGGCCGGTTGGTGGACAGGCCCAAAGTGGTTAACCAAACTTGAAGACATGTGACCCTTGGAAGCACGTCACAACAAGGCGGACACAACCTTAGAATCCCGCCCGACGAAGACCACTTTAACCACTTCGACAGAGTTAGGCTTAATTGCAAGATATTCGAACTTAAGCAAGTTGGAGCGAGTGGTCGCCTGGTGCAGGCGCTTTAAAACCAACTGTCTTGGCAAAACGAAGCTCTCAGGTCCGTTGTCGATCGCCGAACTAGAAGAAGCATTTACCGGACTCGTCAATATGGCACAAAGAAATGAGTTCAGTTCCGAAATAGAAAGATTATCGACAGGAGGAAATATGCGCACATCGAGTCAGCTATCTGCGTTGAACCCTTTCATCGACGAATCAGGTTCATTGCGTGTTGGTGGTAGGTTACGCCACGGAAATTATGATTATAATAAGAAGTATCCGCTGATTTTGCCTAAACGTCACCCTTTAACGGAATTGGTAATCAAACGAGAACATTTACGTCACATACATTTAGGTGCAACGTCATTATTGGCAGTCATACGCGAACGATTTTGGCCAATCGCGGGCCTAAATACGGTAAAGAGCATATTGCGGAAATGCGTGATTTGTCGCAAGCTTAATCCGGTAAAGTCCCAAATCACAATGGGCAATTTACCCGCGGCTCGCGTGAACCCCGCGAAACCATTCGCCAACACAAGTCTTGACTTTGCGGGTCCGTTTTTAATCAAAGAAACGAAGCATCGTAACCGGAAATTCGTGAAAGTGTATGTATGTATTTTCGTATGCATGGCGGTAAAGGCAGTACACATAGAGCTGGTCACTGATTTATCATGTCAGGCATTTCTTAATGCTTTCAAGCGTTTTATCGCACGCCGCGGCATCCCGGTGATGCTGTGCTCGGACAATGCGACCAACTTTGTCGCAGCGAACAAAGAGTTGAACGATGCATGCAAACAATATTTGAAATATATTGAGTCAAAAAACCTTAATTGCTTCCTCACGGAGCATAGAATCGTTTGGAAGTTTATTCCTGCGCGTTCCCCTCATATGGGAGGCTTACACGAAGCTGCAGTTAAGTCTATGAAACGACATCTGAAAGTTATAATGCACAATCAAAATTTAACTTGTGAAGATTTTTCCACAATATGTCAAATTGAAGCCATTCTCAACTCACGCCCCCTTTTCCCCACATCCCCTGATCCTGATGATCTCACAGTATTAACACCTGGACACTTCCTGGTGGGAGAACCGCTGACAGCGCTGCCAGATGGCCGATCCATGGAGTCAACAGTCACGACGCTTAAACGGTGGCAACAACGGCAACAAATGACGAATAATTTTTGGAAACGATGGGAGAAGGAGTATCTCTGTCATCTCCAGACTAGAGATAAATGGAAGACAACCCGAGGGACAAGATTTGCAATAGGCGACTTGGTCCTTGTTCGAGATGACACCATCAGTCCTCAAGAGTGGAGGATGGGCCGGATCACAGCGACTCATCCAGGAGCCGATGGAGAAGTTCGAGTAGTTACACTGAAGGCGAAGAATGGTATTACCAAACGAGCCACAGCCCAATTATGCCGCCTCCCGATGGAAGAAGGGGGCGGGTGGGGGAGGATGTTCGAGTTTGTGCGCCACCCCGGCGCCGGTACTAGAGCCACCAGCTGCAGCGGCGCAAAACATTCTTGCTCGAGAGTCGTTAGAAGTAGGTCGTACGTTGATGTGTAGTTACGTTTGTAAAGTTAAAAATAAAGTAAAATAACCAAGATCCATAGTTTTATACAGTCCACAACTTCGAGGTAGAAGTGCCAAGCCGCGCTTCTAGCAACAGCAACAATACTATTAGATTTCAAGTGTATGAATAACTTAGGCTTAATTATAAAATATTAGATTTTACTTTAGTTTTTTTGTGACTATTTATAATAAACCTGTATTTTATTTAGTAGTTAATAACTATTAATAAACATAAATTCTTAATATTTACTTTTAATTTTATTTCTTGCCTAATTATTTTAGAACAAAAGTGTATTTAGGCGCTTGAATCATTGGAATTTTTTTCCGCAGCATTTTTTCCGCCGGCACTTTTTTCCGCGGCACTTTTATTCGCCGGAACTTTTTTCCGCGGCACTTTCTTCCGCCGGCACTTTTTTCCGCGGCACTTTTTTCCTCGGCACTTTTTTCCTAGATTCGAGTCTTTGTAATCACTAGTTTTTAAATATTTCTTTAATGAATCATTTTGTTGTGTTTCTGGAGCAGTTTTTATGCAATTGTGCTTCGCAAAAAGACGGTTTCTTTTTGTAGACGTTTTAAAATAAAAACAAAAAATATAGGAATGATATTATACCCTTAATAATTAACCAAGTAAAGTGATATTTAATACCTAAATAGTTCAGGCAATTTAATTCCTTGTTTGTGTGTATGTGCCGACAAACCCTGAAAGATTACCAACATTTGCTAGAAATTACATACAAATCTTCTTTAACAAATATAATTTGCTAAGCAGCTAAGCAATGTTTTGCAACTTATTGTCCGCTTCCACATAATTCATCTAACTTGTCAAAATAGTCTCCGTTGCTTTCGCTATCATCCTCGCCACATAAATTAATTATCACCTGTTCATGAAAAGTACCCTTGTGTATGTAACTATATTCTGTATCAATTACATGACCCACACAATTTCTCCAAAGGTCCGGAGAAATATTAATCACTTCTTGTTGTATAAGTTGTATCACTTCACTGTCCGAATTGGGTCTTCACATTTTAAACCTTGATCCGTTTCGCTCCAAAGTTTGAAAACAGCTACTGCCATGTTGTAGTTTTAAGGATAAATACATATCAATTAATACTATATTATGATACTAATGTATAAGTACGTCTTTAAAGCACGTGCGACGAGTTTATGAGTCTGTTTGCGATTGCAAAGAAGCAGAAAAAATATTTTCCGATTTTTTTTAATTACTCAAAATTGATCAATGTCCAAGTTTATTTTTGAATATTTCTCGATTTTTAAAATAGTGAAAAGGTTATTATTTCCATATTCCGATTATGTCAAACTCACCTCTAAATTATTTCTAACCAATGCTACAAATTGTTTAAACAAAACGTACCGGTTAATTATTTAGTCTGCATAATAATTTGTGTGCCTAATAGAAATAAGCATTACTAAAAGTCTTTTGTTTCGAGTTGTAAAAAATATTCCTGTAAAATCGGAAAGAATAGTACAAAAATGAAGTTTAATGAATTACAATCATAAACCTAGAATTAGTAAAGCGCCCCAGTGGAAACCAATTCTAGACGATGCTTTTAGCGAAAATATGCAAGACCAAGACATTTTGAGCACGAGGGGCGGTTGACCTCAGTAGGGGTACAAGGACGAGTTCCAGATGTTCAGTTGCAGCTGACTATGTCAGCTTACAGTCCCTTTTTAAATGCCCTTAATCTTTTCAGGCCGGAAATCGCAGGAATCAGATTTTGCAGTACGAATGATATTGTAATCCTTTATCTAATAGACGTGTCTGTCCGGGACGCTGTTTCAGCAGCCAAACCGTAAGAGATAGAGAAAAAAGTTATTAAAGTTATATGTTTGGAATGGTCATGTCAGGTCAGGAACCGAATTTCGGTCACATGACACTTCCGGTTTTCGAGAAATCACAAAAACGATCGGTTAGGCAACCACTTTGACACCTTCCAGGTCTGGGTACAGTTTTTATTTAATACGCCTTCTATTTGCAAAACGGTCTTTTTTGTTTTATTAAATGAGACATTTGTCTCACTGGACTGCTAGTATTATAATAATAAACAAAGTGTGAGCCGATAAAAGGGCCTCCACATCGTTTATCGTTTGTTGTCAGGTGAGTGGTTAGGGGATGGCTCAAGGAGCAAAAGTGACATAGCACCGATGTGTGCTTTTACCCTGAGAGTGGATGCCACCCCTTCAAGGGGGTGGAAATGTGTTCACTCAAAATAACCCCGGGAATGGATAGAGGGACAAATTTTAAGTAAACAATGTTCTATATAGTTTTTTCGATAGATCGATATTTTTCGAGCTATTCGCCATTGAAGGCTTAGATTTTTCGTGATGAAAATGCATGTTTTTAGACGGTTTTTCGCGAATAAGTCAAAAACTTCGCGTTCTATTAAATAAGTTGCAATAACCAAAAATGAAGCTTAGAAAACTGCAAAGGGATTGGTTTTTTTATGAATGCTCTAGGTCCAAAATAAAAGAAGTTATGGCTCGTAGAAGATTTTTTTTGCAACAACTTGGTTCGAAGTAATCAACGTTAATTAACGAAAAACCGATGCATTTTTCGGGAAAAACTTATAGAACATTTTTTGTAGTGATTGAAAAGACCTTTAAAACGAGTACTGTTAAAAGTCGATTGCATTATAACTAAGCGAGTTAAGATGCAAAAACGGTGGGCCACTCGAATTTTTGAAAAAAAAATGAGCGCTAAACCCTAGCCATTCCATCAGAATTGATATTGACCATTATTCCTTTACAAATTACTTTATTTTAGTATTACTCATGTAATCCAAAAGTTTTTCGACATGCTCAGACTTTGCATATTCAAAAAGTAAAGGGTTGAAGGGCTCTGGAGAGGTGGTCCGCGCACTATAATGCAGACTTCCAACATTTATATCTCAGTTATTTTTTTCCTACAGAAATTAAAAAAAAACCAAAATGTTCGTTAAGAAAAAATCCATATGTTTGTACTACATTATTTTTTACGTTTGTTTCTTTAGTTTTAGTTATTTTCAAAATAAGGTATTTTTTAAGAAATTTGAATACTACGTTTTCCATTTTCATCATATTTTTTTCGAAAAAGACGCATTCTAACCCGCCCAAACTTCTGGATTACGATTCGAACAAAGTTGTTGCAAAAAAAAATCTTCAACGAGCCATAACTTCTTTTATTTTGGACCTCGAGCATTGATAAAAAAACCAATCTCTTTGCTGTTTTCTAAGCTTCATTTTTGGTTATTACAACTTATTTGATAGAAAGTTTTCGACTTATTCGCGAAAAACCGTCCAAAAACATGCATTTTTATCACGAAAAATCTAAGTTTTCAATCGCGAATAGCTCGAAAAATATCGGTCTATCGAAAAAACTATATAGAACATTTTTTACTTAGAATTTGTCCCTCTATCCATTTCCGGGGTTATTTTGAGTGAACACATTTCCACCCCCGAGAAGAGGTGGCATCCACTCTCAGGGTAAAAGCGCACTTCGGCGCTAGGTCACTTTTGCTCCTTGAACCATTCCCTAACCACTCACCAAATTTCACGTCAATTCGTTCAAAGAATTCGGAGCAGAAAACCTTCAACGACTGGACTATAGCTGCCTAACAACTTATTGGTGATATGAAGGAACTGAGATGTTTATTTGATTTTGCGATTACAATTACAAAGAAATATACAAACAACAAAATAAAAGAAAACCACGATAAAAACAAATAATTGCTAGATTTCAAAGCAATGATTGCTTGATGCAAACGTATCAGGAATTATGGTAATTATTTCTAAAATCGGCTTATTTTCAATGTAATGGCTAAAAGACAATGGGAAATTTTGTCTACCTGGATTTTGTAACCTAAGTTATTATCTTTCGAAGGTTGTGTTAACCTTGGCAACATCGCACGGCAGTTTGAAGGAACGGATTCTAGAATCATGGTTCTGCTCTGAGATCGTCAAATTCCCTGAGCTATGTGTAACTGGGATCCCTGCTGTCAGAGGGCTAAGACCTGGGAGCCTAGAGGACAGGAGTTTTTAGGCTATACGCTAATACTGCCTAGCGCCGAGTCTCTTCTAATTATATGCTCTTTGCCTGTATATTATTTATAGAAATTGTGTAGCCAGTGTGTACAATATACTAAGGGAACACCAGGAAATGCAGGAGTTTCAAACCTCCCCCCCTCCCCCCAAGGTTTACTACAGGGCACTGTGTACCAACTATTGTATTTGTAACCTACCTTAGAAGGGTCACCTAACTCCGACTAGCTCAATCCTTGGCTGCGATATAGTTATTATAAGTGTGGGATTTTTTGTTTACTTCACTTTCGCAAAGGTTTTAGTTCATTAAACAAGAAGTATTGGGGGGCCAATAATTTTATTTATTTACTTTTTTCCGATATTTATGTACATTCAATCGTACAATTCATGGGTCATGTTAATGTTAATTGGGAGTTTAATATAATAAAGGGTTATTTAGTATGGCAGTTTCTATATGATACTTTATACTGAAATATCGAATTAAGGTTCTTATTAACTTGATTTATATTGGTTAATCCACCATTAGTTTTAAGGAAAGGTTTTCTTTCTTTTGTGGAAATTCAACACCTTTAGGTAAGATAAATCTAAAGAGCTCTTTATATCATCTTTATCTATTTATATCTTTAATGAATGCTGTCAATTGATTTCTTATCTAACTCAATTCACATTTCTAAAGCATAAAAAATGCCCATTATTTGACAGATACTTACGGTATAACATTAAATCCCTTTGATTTGACGTTTATAAATATAACCTGGTTTTTAGCCTGGCCACCAAGGTAATTAAATTTCTCTTTATCTTATTATGAAGTTATTGACTGTAGACTAAATGTCATATTCCCATTTTAAACTGGTAACTTGACATATCTTGGGTTATGAATTAATTGAACAGTTTATATAGCTTTCCTAAGGTGTTAGGACTAACCTAACTAATAGAGGCGATCCCATGTTGCCAGTAATTGTTGCATTGCCCATCGAGTTGAACTCTATTTAACTGGAACGACTCTCATCGCCAAACCAATGAAGTGGTTTTCTGGTGAGGATTTTCTAACAAAAATTACCGTTGATCTAACATGGTCTTCCCTTGTGCATTAGGCCCTTCAGAAAGGTTTCAATGTGACTCTATTCCTCCGAATCATAATGTCCCGTTGCTCTTAGATAGCAAGGATAGCAGGGGAAGCAAAAAAAAAGCTAAACCAAACATTAAGATATGTTATTTACATACCAGTTAATTAGTAACCGCTTTTCTAGTGAGAAACTGCCCAATGAATCAATTCTATTTGCCTGAAAAATCATTATTTCTTAGTATACTGCAGAATTATACCAATTATAGCCTTACAATTGCAAAGTTTCTTATTTTGTATCCGTTTAGGCTAGGATTCAGTTCTTAATTTTATTTTCTCCTGGGCGCTATGAAGCCTCACTGTTTTTTATTCAAAAAGATATTGAAGTGTTACCAGCACCTCACCTGCTAACTTAGTTTCATAATTACATCTGTCCATTTAAAGATAAAATTTCATTTTTTACAGGAAACTATTTTCTTCAAATATTTTGTGGAATTCCAGGATGGTCGACACCCTGGTTTGTTTGTTAAAATGAATAGGAAAATACAGCATCAAGGAGTTTTTTAACTTGGAAATAAACAGCTTGATCTACATCTGCACAATTCCTCTCCACTTGCACTGCATCACCTGTACGAGTAGAAAACAGAAATGTCAATATTTGTTAATGTCATATTAAAGTTCGTACAGAAAACACACAAGTGGGTGTTGTACAATTATTTCGTAATTTCTATATGAATACTGAGAAATAATGTAATGCGTATCATTTATTATGTACAGTGTACATACAGTTTGTTTTGTACATAAACAGTAACGTACATATTCAGGTAATAATAGTGCTTCGTATAACCTAACGTGATTGTCTTTTAATAATGCAGGTCCTGTATTCACATTACTCTATACCTGAAATGATTGAGCTAATATTGCATTTACTTAGTGGCGCATGAACTAAATAAATCCAACACACAATTCTACGAGTTTCTAAGCAAAAGTGTAGTTTACAAGTGAAACGCTCATTTGCAACTGTGTAGTACTCTAGTTAAACTTACTAACTTTAGCACTGACGATTGACACACTTACAAGTTTTGGTCTGTATTTTTCCAATAAAAGCGTTAAATTCCATCTTTTTATACGAACTACTTTTATGGAACGATTTTTATTTTAAATTAATTACTGACAGAACATTGCTTCAAAGTTGCAAATACAGTCTTATTCCATTTCGAGGTTCACCATTGGGGTTTTGAAAATCGTAAGGAATACGAAGACGATCCAATGAGAGCAAAGTTGCGTATCTTAATGGTGAGTAATATCCAAAAAGTAAATTAGAGCTAACCGACATAGTTTTTGAGTTATATTCAACAAAAAACGATTTTCGTTTTTTATTAATTATCAGATTACTTATTGATTTTTAATCTGAAGACAAATGATTCAATTTTGCCCCAATTTTACAGTCTTTGTATTCCTAATGGTTTTCGAAATGTCAATGGTAAGGCTAAAAACTGAATAACCATTTTAACTAAAATTTGGCAATTAGTTTCAACACATTTTTTATATAAAAATGAAATTGTATGCAAAACTAAGAAAACGAATCCCAAATGGAGTGCATGGGGTATACATACTTAAATATATTTTCAGTACCTTTTCAGTTACGTGATTAAATATTTTACATAATTACAGTACTTATATTAAATTATGTACACATAGAATTTTTTACTAAGTCACATACTAGAGAAACAATTATTTTAACATGAGCTGTTTTGTTTTGCATTTGATATTTTATACTTTGTCACGCGTTTTACTACCCTACCGCTAACACATACACACAGGAACTCTTCTGCTCATTGCACAACATAAAAAGCAAATGGAAGGGTGGTGAAAACATGTGACAAAGATTATATACATAAACAAGTTAACCAAACAATTTCTGGTTTTATAAAGAACTTGTTATTTATAAAACTGTACTTTGTACACTTACAAAAGATAGTATGATATGGATTGTACGGGTTTGGCAAAAATGGGGCGATAAAAATATGCACGACAGTTTATTTCCAACTTCTCATTCACACTTTTGCTTAGAAAATAATTACAGAGATATTTATTGTCAATACTGTTTACGAGGGTTACGAAACCAAAATTACAACCAATTTTGCTAATATTCGAATGGCACTAAAATGAAATTAACAATACATAAAATTAAAAAATTACTTAGGTAAAGTGTAACAATATCTCGATGGACTACGTCCAGTACAACTAAAACTTTAAAACGTACACCATTTATAAAATCATCTAATCGCTATAAACATTGCATTTGAACAGTATAAACTAATCAATTATATTTATTATGTACACGGCATTAGCAGCGTCTATGTACATGCTGCCACATAATATTGCACACCAAAGGTATAATTACATGTAATATTACAGAATGAATAAAAATGACTGCAACAACAAGGCTTCACGAAGGCTATGTTAGTTTGGACTAACATTGGTGTTAATTTTATATGTAGTCGATAAGTTACTTAGTTAGATTAATCTTAAAAATTCGCTAGAAATAAAAACTAAATTCAAAAATTAACTAAACGTCCAACTTTGAAATTTTAAACAGAAGCTTTTCCCAAACGAAATACATCACAATTCTACGCGAAAACTCCAAAATTAGTAAAACATCTCTTAAATGCCGTTCACAATTAAACATAATACAGACGCAATAATCACGAACGAGCTTACCAGAAGGTTGGGGAAACGGCGCAACATTTTTGGTCCCTAACCTAAGCCACAGTTATGTAAGACACGAAACAATCGAAATATGTTTTACGAGGCGTCGTGCTACTGCAGGTAGTTAGAAAAGTGTAATAAACTTATAAAATTATGGAATGTTTCATACTGTAGTGTAGGCTAAATGGCACTGCAACCAGTCCATGTGAAACTTACGTTCTTATCTAACAGCGTTAAGTAACTATGTACAGTATTTCGGTAAAAATTATCTACAACACTGCAACAGTAACCAGTATACTAATATTTAACACGATATATGAAAAACTATAGTTTTACTTTGCCCTTAGACTTAATTCATCCACTTCCGGCAGTTTGGAGCTCCGCACATACACGAAATCTTGTGCTGGTCGTCTTCAATGTCAAACTTGTAGTCGTAAGCCAACTGGCGAAGAAATCAAAATTATTAATTTTTAGTTCGAGTGTGACCTTCACCTGCATACATACCTCCTCTCCTCTTTGGATTCGTCTCTTTGCGAAAATGATAATTCTCAAATCACGGTCTACTTCAACTATTTCGGCAACGCAGTTAGGGTTGCACGAGTGGTTGATGTATCTGGCAAGGCCACCACTTAGAGTTGCATCTATAACTCGCTCTTCGTCCAATCGGAACATGTATATTCCACGGTTCTAACAAAATAAATCAATGTAGAAATATGTAATAACATAATACTAAAATAATTGTGATAAGAGCACACGTTTAAAAATTTGAATAGATAGAAGAGATCTGGCTGTGTGCCAATAATTCTTATCACAAATAAGCAGCAAAGACAGTGACAGAAGAAAAATAACTATATAAATAGAGGTTAGATTATCAAAAGAAAGTAAGACTAAGATCAGCAGTGCTTACAGAAACACAAACTTAAATAGAAAACAACAAAGTAGTAAGAAAATGCTGCAATGAAATATTAAAAAGAGATCTGCTTTGGGAAAAAGAAAAAATGTGGTGATACAGGGGACTGCTTTTTATAAAAATGGTACGAGGAATTAGGTGCCATTATTATTATTATTATTATTTTATTATGAGCCAAGATCCCATTGTTGGACAAAGG
Source organism: Agriotes lineatus (assembly GCA_940337035.1). Classification (NCBI taxonomy): domain Eukaryota; kingdom Metazoa; phylum Arthropoda; class Insecta; order Coleoptera; family Elateridae; genus Agriotes; species Agriotes lineatus. The sequence continues at coordinate 31,119,777 of OW679194.1, read as the reverse complement.
CCTCCCCTACTAGTGCGCCAATATTTACCGCCTATGGCATTTCTATTATATTTTCTTATAAATAGTGGATAGCTAGGTATATGTTCCATGTACCATCGCGGACAAAAAAATGGAAACATCATTGTTTTCCTAGTGTAAATGAGTATATTACCTAAGTTAAATCAACATTGCTGATATCATATTGTTTAATGCAGTTGTCAGTTGTTGTCAAAAGTAAAAAGTCAAAAAATATAACCTAATATTATGTAAACCAAACCCCTAATAACACTGTGTAAAATTATAAAAAAGCGTTAACTTGATTAACGCTGGTGTTTCCATTTTTTTGGCCACGGTGGTACCTATTTTTGTAGGATGTGTTATTAAAAACGTGGCAAAAAGCAGTGTCACGAGCTGACAAAATTATAAAATACACCTGTTTTGTTTGTGATTGCAAAATGGCAATAAAAAGTAATTTAGCTAAACATATGAAGACTCATACAGAGAAAAAACCATACTCCTGTTCGGTTTGTGGCTACAAAACGGCAATCAAGAATGATTTAGTTAAACATATGAGAACTCATCCAGGGAAAAAACCATACGGCTATTTTGCTTGTGGCTACAAATCAGAATTAAACAGTAATTTCATTAAACATATAATGACTCATACAGGGGGAAAACCATACTGCTGTTCTGTTTGCGACTACAAAACAGCATTAAAAAGTCATTTAGTTCAACATATGAGGACTCATACAGGTGAAAAACCATACTGCTGTTGTGTTTGCGAAATTATTCTACATGCTGTCTTTTATTGATCTAACTCAAGTCAACCTGTAAAATACGTCAACCAGTAAAAAGTACATCAACGAGTGAATAAGTCAATTGGTCTGATCATAACTGCTCTTCAGGCACTCTGGCATTTTTTTTCTTCACTGTAGCTACAAGAACTCCTGGTTGGAACCGTCCACTGGGTAATAAATAAATCGATAATGATGTGTCATACCTTTACTAATTATACAGAGAAGAATCTTAATCAAGGTACACTGCAGGCGCAAGTGAAAGCACACTTGGATTATGCTTCTTTTTTCTCAACCCGTACAACTACATCTTGTCCACAACAGACAATAATTCTGAAAGTCCTGAATTGATTATTCGCATAAATCTGGTAATTGGATATTCAACATCATTAATATATATCTTCATGGTCGCCCCTCGCGGCACAGTATTCATTGTAATATCAGATGTTTTATTGAAAACTGAATGAAGAATCATAATGTAAATGCCATGGACGGGCGTGTTTCTAACGTGCTAACCTCGAATTGGACATACACCGACATTGCCACCAACATTACACTTTAGTACTGCCAAATATGTTTATTTTATCTCTCTCTAACACTTTGCACCCCTGCTGCAGCTGTCTCCACCACCGGAAACCAGGCAGACTTCCAAATCAATTATCAGCGATGTTAAGAGAGTATAGTAACATGGGATATTCTCTTAATGAAATGACGTAACTATTTTTGTCGCTGGCTCTCCGTCTAAATGTTTCTTATTATGCTTTCCAAAGTTAAGTTAAAAAGAGTAGCTGATAGTGCATCCCCTTGTTTAACATATAAGTTTACATGAAAGTATTCAGTATTTTCAACATTAGTTCTAATGATGATCTGTGTTTGATCTAAAGTTATTTTAATTTAACTAATTATCTTACTTGGGATTCCCAGCTTCTGCATATCTTTAAAAAGCACTCTTCTTTTAATACTGGCAAGAGCATTATATTGAATTCATACCCTTTTTCGATAATTTGTTTCATAATGTGAATGACATCTCTCATTCCTTTTCCTTTGCGGAATCCGAATTGGTAGTCTCCAATTTCGCATATTCTTTTAATCGTGCTTCTAGAAGTGTGGACAAAATCTTATAAGTTAAATTTAAACGGGTTATTCCTCTATAGTTACAATATTTTTCGAGGTCTCCTTTTTTATAGTACATTTTTTTTTCTATAATAATTTTCAAGGTCAACTTTCTAGGGGATAAGTTGCATTCCTGCAGGGTCCCTAGTTTTAATAATGTTGGTACATAGCTTTTTAGTTCTTTTCTTCCACTAAAAAAATGATTTGTTATTTTGACAGATATGTCATAATTTAATATCGCTTGCTTCATTTTTGCATTTAAAATATTTCTTGGTTTTCTTTTTTTATCCGATTTTATTGATGATGATGATGATTCCATGTTAAAAAAAGAAATTTGTCATGAGTTCAAATTAAGAAACTTTGACATTCAAAATTGACAAATAACCATAATTTTGAAAAAGTTCTACCAACAAGAGGTATAAAAATTTCCTAGCGTTTTAATCACAAGTCTACCAACATTGTTAACACTTTGACAGTTACTATAGAAAAAAACGTACTTTATGTAATACTGTTACTACTCCCTTATTCCGTTCTTCTGGCATCTTATTTTCCCTCCAGATGTTTTTAATGATTGAATGTATTCTGATGTGCAAATGTTCTCCACCGTATTTTATAAGTTCTCTATTTATACCATCTCAATCTGGAGTAGGTTCTGTTATCTCTTCATCTTCTACTTCTTCAAGTTCCTGTTGCATTTCCTTGTTATTGTCTGTTCCATTTTCATCCTTTAAACCTCTTGGTTTCATACTATATTTGTGTTTATTCTTCCTGATTTGTTGATAAAAAAAATTAGTTTTTTGTCCTGTTTTCGTCTATTTCATCCATTTTCTTGTTCAACCATTCTTCTTTCTTGTCTTTGCATAGCTTAGTTGCTTTGTTCCTTTTTGTTTTGCATGCCTTCTTACCTTCCTCTTCACCTTTATGTAGTTCTTGCATTTCTCTTGCCTTTTGTCGCTTCTTCACAATTTTGGTGGTACCATTCTCGAGAAGATTTCTGTCTTCTATACCCTATTTCTGCTTCTGCTGCTTTTATTATATTTTCTTTAGTATATACAGGCAGACCTCGCCGTTTGCGAGGTTACGTTCCAGAAGAATGGCGCAAAGCACAAAACCACGATGCGTAAGTAAACACATAAATGATAAAAACGGGGTTAGGTTCCATTAACTAGTTATTTATACTATGCACCCTTAAAAAAAAAACTTTTCAGCGTTTTTTGTCTAGCAAATTTGAAGCAGAAACTTTACGCTTTGACGACATGGTTTTCCGTGTTTTAAAAATTAAACTCAATTGAATTTTCGGCAGAAACGCTCGAGAAGAAGTAAAGTTTGAACTAAAATTCCATACGTAACATAAGTCTGCCACTTGAATCTAGAGCTCGAATGTCGATTTGTTTATTCAAGTTATAATTTTACAATTTATTTCAGGTCCAATTTGGTAATAAGAGATTCAAAGGAATAGGCTCGATAAGTGTGTTTACAAGTTCGTGATAAATAATGTTATTTAGGTGTTCACGACATAAACCACATACGGACTTATGAAGGCCACTAATCTGACGTTAACTTTAAATCGCTGTTAAAATAAACAAAGGCTCATCAAAACGTTGGCGCTTATGACATTTTATTCATTAGTAAACAAATTTTTATGCGCTTTTGTTTATTTGAACAGCGAATTAAAGTTAACGTCAGATTAGTGGCCTTTATAAAACCGGCCGTTAGTGTGTCAAAGTTGAAACAGTTGGCAATTCCATCCACAAACGGCAAAGAAACGCGGGGCACCAAGTCAAATCAGCGAACTGCAAAGCTGCGAACGGCGAGGTCTGCCTGTATCCACATTTCGTTAACATTTCCCGGTAATGTTTGGGACAAGTGTGTCTACGTTAAAACAATTTTGTGTATAGATGTGGCATTGCTGTTTTCCATAAGACCCTGTACTGTAAAGTCACCTTGAGACAGTCTATAGATAGTGGTTGACCCATAGCTATTCTAAATTTTTGTTTATCGAATTGGCCATTATATGAAAAATAGTTTGAGTTAAGTATATTTTAAACAGCTGCTAAATAAATAGTACATGGTGTCTTAGAAATAAATTCACATTTAAAAACGCCATAACTTCATTATTTTTAACTTATTTACATAGACTATTATAACAATTGAAAAAAGAATCTTTGCAAATTAAGTACGAAAAATTACATACATAGGTTAGATGTTGCCCCTGGTGGCGTATGCACCCTTCCAAACATACCCTTGCGTTTTCCATTAGTTTCTTGCTCCTCAGCTTCATGGACTTGTAAGAGTTAATGACGAAGCATGGTTCCAGCAGGATGGAGCCTCTAGTCATATGGCAGCTATTACTTTAGAAACCGTAAGAGAGCTTTTTCCAGAAAGATTAATTTCTCAAAGAAGGAACATTGGGCGCATTCAGACAACACAGCTGCTGTAAAACAGCAGTAATAAACGCTGCCTACACTGAAAGTAAGCGGTTACCGATTTTCTGAACAAACCGCTGTGATGTATCATAAAACCACATAAAACTGAGTAAAATCTACTTTTGTGGAAGGTCCTGCTTAACCTCACTTTTAGATAGCACTACTGACACGAAAATCAAGAATTCCAAAAATATTGAAAGTGATAGATTTTAGGTTATAAATATCCAAAATACGTTGCCACCACCACTACCGTCCGAACCGCTGGGCAAGTCAGCACAAATAATTTCCGCTGGGAATAATGAGCATTGCTGGAAGTCAGCGCATAAACAGCGGAACTGTTCAATACACACCGCTAAGTCAGCAACTCAGCTGCTGCGGTCATCTGAACGCGCCCATTAACTATCCCCCAAGAAGTCCTGACTTGACTCCGCTGGATTTTTTTATGGGGTTATCTCAACAGCAGGGCGTATACTGTATAACAATCCACGTGAAAATTTATAACATCTTAAAGACCGTATTCGAGAAGAAATCAAAGCCGGTGGAACTTTGTCAACGCATAATGACAAACAAAAGGGTGCGTTTGGAAGAGTGCATACGCCGTCAGGGGCACTATCCAACCAATGTAATTTTTCGTACTTAATTTGCAAAGATTCTTTTTTCAATTGTTATAATTATCTACATAAATAAGTTAATAATAAAGAAGTTATGGCGTTTTTAAAAGTGAATTTCTTTCTGAGACACCCTGTATATTAAGTATTAAGAACGGTAAGGACATTTCACCAATCAAAGACAATTGTTGTCTGTGGTCGGTAATTTCTTAACGTTCGTGAAGCTTATGGCAGTTTTTGCACGATAGAAATGTATTTTTCTTCAAACGTTAGTAAAATGTGACAATATACCACAGAATAATATGTTGGTGGCACTGTAAGTCTATGTCAAATTCGAGGTGAGCAGGTTAGGTTTTGAGTCAGTCTGTGTCAAAACTGACGCAAAACCTAACCTGCTAACCTCGAATTTTCACTACCGTTCTAGAACTGTAAACATAACTTACTGATTTGACAACAAACGAGGAAACCAAGTAAAATCGTTTTATCGTGCAGCAAAAGACTCATTTTTAGGTATTTTAGTTATGTTTTAAATTTTATTCCAATATAGTTTAATAGTTTCACTAGTCAAATCTATGGGTATGTTTGTATATAGAGAAACAACATCAAAGGAATAAATTTAAGATGGCAGGGCAATTTAATATGTTGTATTTTTTGTTTAAACTCCCAGGAATCTTTAATGCTATGCTTATTTTTTTGAGTGATTTGAATTAGGATTTTTGAAAGATGTTTAGCAAGGACTCATATATAAAGCTACAATAGGTCGTAAAGGTATCTCTGTGTCATCTTTATGTAATTTGGGTAATCCATTTAGGAGCAAGTTCATTGTGAGATATTTTAATTATTTATAAGTAATGTTATCAATGTAACTGTTGTTAAGCCACGTTTTTAACAGGTTATTATTTTTATTATTTATTCTTTTGGGATCGTTTTTGATACAATGGGATTCTCTTTCTATCTATTGTGAGCCTGCACTCTTCTTACTGCTTCTTCATCAATATGTTCCCAACAGAAATTGTTCAATTATAAATTAAGCTATTTCAAGTATTTTAAAATGAGAAAATGACATAATCCATTTTACATACTACCTTGTTGTTTCAGATAATGTATATTAGCTGACAAATAACCCACAGCCTTCATTTCTTCTAATCGTACTATTTAGCTTATTTTGAAATTTAAGATACTACGCTCCATCCTTGTCCGTGTAATCTTCTACTTTCTGATTTCACTCTTAGTTACGGTCCAAGTTGGTGTATAAGTATGTGTACATAAAATACAGGAGGTAAATACTTTAGTTTTAGAGATTTTTTGCGTTTTACACTGTATTGTAAATACCAGAGCTTGTTCCACTCTGCTTTAATTCTTTTCTGCATCTCTTTTTTAGATGAAATAGTTGTCAAGGTAGGCTGTTTCTTCAGTTACACCGATTTGGCCGTCCACTAACCAGACATCACCGTCTGCAGCTCCATTTGCGAGGATGCACATTTTAGTGTAATTGATATGGAAATCAACCTTTTAGCTTTCTGTGGATTACTGAGATATCACATTCTTCATATGATGTTGGTTTGTTGTGATCAGTACTACGTCATTGCAAACCGTAGATTGATTAACCTTTTGCCATCTATATTTATGCTGTATTTTTTCCACTTTAAATTTAAATAATTATTGAATAAATTTGGGAAAACAGAGAGTCTCTCTGGCATACTCCTAAGCTAAAGCTGGGCCCTTGAATTCGATAATTTGAACATATTTTACGTGTATATCCTGTTTAATAGCTCAGTTGATTGATGCTGTGAAGGTGATCAATGGTCCTTTCCGGAATCCTACCTGTTCTATAGTGTTCGATGCCAAGCTGATCGCATATTGTTTAAAATCACCCTTGCAAATGTTTTGTATAAGCAAGATATGAGACTGACTGGCCTGTAATTGTCAATTTTTTATTTCTCACTTTTTTTGTGCAATAAAATAATAGCAGCTTCCCTCCACTGGTTTGGTAGTTCTTCACTTTATTAAATAGCAATATCAAAAGTTTCAAAAGTTTGCCTGATCCATACTTTAGCACTCCATTTTTGATTGCATCATTTGCAGGCACTTTTTCAGTCTTCAGTTTTTTCAATGCTTCGATTACCTCTTCCTCCATAATTTCTGGAACGTTCGTAATATTATACTAATGCTCATGGGTAGTTTGTAGCTATTTGCATTTCAACCCTTTCCTGTGTTTTGTTGCTATTTCCACCTCTTAGTTTTTGTATCTAGAACTTTCCCGGATTTAGTTCTTTTTATATTTTCTTGGTAGATAGAATGCTCTCTTATTATTTCTTCTTTATTTTTTTTCTCGTTTCAAACTCTTTTCATTAATTTATTGAATTCTTCATACTCTATGCTCTGTGCTTTTTTAGTTCCTCTGTGATTTCTATAAGTTTTCTGGTATTTTCTAATAACTTTCTCTTCAGGTTGAATTGGTCATTATCTTGTAAATTCTCTTTTATCCCTTATAACTGTGCCTCCAGGATATCATATAATTGTTGAACATTTCACATCTCTGTACCTATCTGCATCATCTAAATGGTGTTCTAAGTAGCTATAGGTCTTAAGACAGTTCTAGATGATCGATGCTGGTTGTTCTGTTGTTCTATCTTTTGAATCTTTCAATTCTGCTATTTATTTTCATAGTTTCTCCAACTAATCGCTGGCCAGAATAAAATTCAAATTGATTTAACACGGAGATGTTTGTTACTCTGTGCCTATTGTTCGATAGCACCTAGTCCATTTCATTCTTGTACTGGCCGTTTGGTGAAATGTACAATTTTTGCCTGCTCTATTCTTGAATAAAATATTTGACTAGTCTTTGATTTAGTGCACTTTTCAGCCTCTTTCTGTTTTTGTGTAGCGTGTGTGTTGCTTCAATTTGTGCTGCTTTCTATTAAAGTCACCCATGACGATCACCTGACTTGAATTTCTTCTTTCTTCAATCATTACTTCATCCAGCTTATTGTAAAATTCATTTAACTCCGATTCTGGTGCACCTTCCGTTAGGGCAAGGATCTGAACTATACACAAGTTTTCAGCATAGTTTATATGAAGTTTGAGTATTGCTATTCGTACGAAATTCCCCTTAATTTTGTCACATGTTATTTATAACATTTGTTTACATAGAAGCCCATTGAAAGTTGCCCTTTTTCTTTGCTGATTGAAATAGAAGAATAGATTTTCTAACCTTCTTTCCATTATTTTTTCTCCCAATCTCGTAAGTGAATTAAGCCCTCAGGACTTTTTCTAGGGCACTTTCTTAATTTTCCTATGTTATTTTCTTGTATTTAGAATGCATAAATCGATGCACGTTTTTTTATTATTTTTCTTCATGATGGCTGAATATTTTGTTTAGCATCCATTTGTTTATTTAATGTTTGGCACGGTAATTTAGCTAAAGGAGGGTATTGCCTGTTATTTCTTTAATGAGTTTTCTAGGGAGCGCTCTTAAATTTATTTAAGTTTTTTCATAGTCCGAGGTAAGCGTAGGTCCTTTTCGAAGCAATTGGCATCCTGATTGTTAATTGCTATGTCTTTATGTTTGGGAATGGTTTTGGTTTCACATTGAAGTTTTTTATGAATCATTTTTTCTGCTGGGAATGAAAAGAGATCACTTTGTCACCATACTTTTATGTTCTTTGAGTTATTCCTATATTGAGATTTATTTGGTTTCTTACAATCCTCAACAATTCTTTCCTATTTAGGTGAGATTAACAGACTCTTTATCTAGTGTATTTGATGATTCAGCATTTGTTTCTTCTTCTGTTACTTGTTTAATACGATGAGATTCATCTCTGCTGATTATCAATTTGTTATTTGTAATCCTTGCTTTGTAGACTTTTGCCTTAGCTTGCTTGAGGTGGCAAAGTAATATTTTTCTCAGCTTCATTTCATCTTCAATGTAATCTTTGTTTAGCTTCGTTTTTCATTATTAGAAAAATAAAATAAGTACTTTGTTGCCCCTCCACATTGCAATGATTTATTTACTTAACAGTATATATTTAGGAGGAAAAGAGGTGGGCTAAACTCCAAGTAGCTTTTTTACTAATCAGGAATAAACAGTCACAGTAGAGGTAGTGAAGGTGTTTAAGGACAGTGGGGGTAGCTGAAAAACAAGGAACACAGATGTTGAAGGATTCTCGAGGTTATGTCAGTCTACCACCAAAACAAACAAATATCTTGAAATTTCTCTTTCCCAAAGTGCTTGCAACTGCATGAACCTACCAGCTTTTGTTTTTCACCAGTGTGAACTTTTGGATTTTCCATTCTTCACTGGTTTAAAAATTACTTTTTTCGACAACCGTCATCTGCATCGCTATCAATGCGCGAAGTTTGCAATTTTTTAACATGGGATATTTATTTACGTAACCATTGACAACGTGAAAAAAGGCATATTGCGCACTAGAGCGGCAAACATTTTCACGCACTATGGCCATTTGACGGATGTAGAAAAAATATTGTTTGTATTACAAGCGGGAAATGTTTTAGAAGGTTCGAATTACTTTTTTGACTCGCGCTCTAAAATCATTGATTTCACGCACTTAATACCAAAATGACTATTTTAGCCTTAACAAAAGCTGTCATATTTTGCATTTTTTCCATGGCTGGCGGCCCAAAGGAAAGGAGTAGCATTTAAAACCTAAATTTCATGCAGACCAGTATCTGGGTCAAAATTGTAAGTTGCAAAGTAGTACGGGGGCTTTCAACTTCTGATATGCCGTAGTACTAGGTAGGATATAACAACAATTATAGAACTTCTTTTAAAATGGAAATTTTGCCCGCTTTTGACATTGCAATAGACATCTGTGAAACATCACACAATAGCCTTTCTCTTCCTCGAATTTTGAAAATCAAAATCATAACCTTGATGTTTTTTCATATCGTTGTTTACACCAAGAGAAATAATGTTTTACATTAAGAAGAATATTTACAAACATAAGCAAAGCACATATATAGCATGAATAAGAAATAGAAAAAAGTATAAATAAATAATATGGAACAAAACTCTAAAAACCTATTACAGAATACAAGACGTGACACATTTCTGAAAAAAAAAGAGAGACATACATATCGGCACAATTCAATTAAGAACAGGAAAACGAATGTTAGAATTGAAAACATTCAAAATGAAGAGCAAAAAAAATCAAAATAAAGAGAGATGCCTTGCAAAGAACATTCAAACATACGGAGCGCTAATTGAAAATTTTCAAGATATCAATAAAAATGAAGAAAAGGTAGAGAAACAAAACCAACAGATACAGAAAAAAAGATGTTTTGGGCATTGAACATATATGGCTGGAAAATCAGAAATTCAGTTATAAAACCCAAAAAGAAAAATTGGTAATTGCATCAAACAAATTCGAGTTCTTTAAAAGTGAAGCATTGGAATGGAAAATCAAAGAATAGAAAAAGTACGTGAAAACAATGGCTGTAAATACATATATTGAAATTTCTACAACGCATGCCAACATACCCTGGCCTCGTATTTCTTTTCTCGAGTCTCGGCCAGTTCCGTTCTGATAATTTCGCCAATGTACTCGATAACCATGGTATGCTTTTCCAGGTCTCGAGCTGCATACAAGCCCAGTCCTTGAATTTTTGATCTGAAAAATTTTATACAATATGTAAAACAAACTCAGATAACAACTGCTGTCTACCCACCTTGCAAGATAGACATTGTTCCTCCATTCTTGCTTCATTTTCTTGTACTGAGAGCTTTTGGAATGAACAAACTGTTTGCTGTACGGGCAAACGGCTTCTCCAATTCCTTGAGCAGTAGGAACAAACGCCGGTCTCACAGAGGACCCGGTACGCTGAGTGTGAGGTCTTTTCCAATGTAGCTGGTTCCTCAGTTTGGGTTCAGTTCTAGCCGCACCGGATGGGTTTATAGCTAATGGAAGTTCTAAAAGGGGGTTCCGCCCATATTTAAATTTGTAGTCTGTCAACGTTTCTATACCTACACACACAAATTGCATTAAGAACGCACGAGATGTCTTATAACAATTAATTTAAAAAGCATTAGAAATAATTTTTTTAAAAATAAGTGTTTGGACTTTCTTTATGCCACTTTAAGAATTTGTTGTTAGTTTTATAAATGTTGCTAGTTGTCAATACACCATATATCACAAATTTGAAGAAAGTGCAAAGCTTTCACTTCGATGCTGTATTTTCAAGATCAAGAAATGAGGCTTCATTCCAACTGTCTTATGTAAAAATTCATCTTGTTCCAGATTGGAAATTTTTTTAGGATTCATGCATAAGGCTTCCACAGACGAATACCATATCCTGTCACATCAAGATGATTTTCTTTCTAGCTCAGTAGCAAAGTGAAATATCAACATTTTAAATCATTCTCCTGTGGAACAAGTTCACTTACATCCAAATATTTTCACAGTTCTACCTGTGCTCTCTTTTCCTCAATTTCTTGGAACTATCATTTTGCTATACCACAGTAATCCTCTTCTGGATCACTTTCCATATTTGAATCTGTCCTCACACAAAAGTTTTCTCGTCCTTTATGCTTGTCTTCGTATATAACTGTGTTTCAGTGTTTATATGAAATTAAGGTTCACCTTTTATGTGTTAATGTGGTTATTTAATTTTTATGGTTAAGCAAATGACGGATGTAACGCTAACTTGCTTTTGAAAAATTCTTACTTGCTATACCTATGCAAAAAAGTTGTTAGGTGATGATCAAATAAATTTAAGTTTATGCTTATTGTATTTTTAAATTCAAAATTAATGACATTTCCTATGTTTCGATTTTATTTCCGAATATGCCGACCAAATATTTTGGTACATATTGTGAACTCTGTGTGAAAAATAAAGCTATTTCATTAAAATTTAAATAAACTGCACTATGTAATAATATAAACGTATTTAATGTTACTCCGTTAAACAAGATGATTGTTTTTGAAGATACACAATTTTGTAAATTGAACATTGGATCTGTATATTGAAAATGAATATATGCAAGAAAAACCTATTAAAGTCAGTATAACTGTATTACTTGGGTTTAGAAATACATTTCCAAGATTGTACTTCAATGTATTGCGATGTAAGTGAATATGTTTGCCTAATCAAAATATTTTTTCCTTCGACCTCCCTACAAAATGTGATTTTACGGACGCATTTACGTATGAAAGAAGCCACTTTTTGAGACCACTAATTTTTCGTCGGTAAACGCTTCACGCCCGCAAACGCTTTTTGACAGCAAATTTTTCTTCTGCAACAACTCTTATAATTCACACGCCCCTCTATTTTGACAGTTGACCGAAAAATTTTATATGCACCTCGAACAAAAACTGCTTTTTATGGCCTTGCCTTTTCGGGCTAGATACATAAATATCTATTAGAATGGTGGACAAAAATAATATTAAAATTAAATGTTATTGAAAACTAAATGATAAACAAACGCAATTGAACAACATGAAGAAAATTATAGACATGAAGACTATAGCACATATTTACACATGGCATTGAAAAATCCTCTCTATTAACACGTAGATAATGAAATAATTGAATATAAAATTGAAATATAAGATCATATAGCCTCAACATAAATAAACAACAACGTATGGTGGCAAATGCTTCTGATATTTTTATATTTAAATCTTATTTGAATTAACTAACAACACATTCAAATGTTTTTAAGAAGATTGTGTTAATATGTGGTGACTTCAATGTGGACTTCAGCAGTAAAAACAGAGATACTGTTTCTATTTCTAATGTTATGTAATATATATATTTACAAATACAGTAGAACTCTAATATAACGAACTTGTGATATAACAAACGCTCGCTTTTAATGTACAAAGATTAAAGTCCCAACCAAAACCCAATACTTCTGTGTGTATTAAGGTTTGCTTATAACTAACATGTATATAGCGAACCCCTGCATATAACGATCAAATTTACAAAGAGAAATTGATATAACGCTCGGTTATAACAAACTAGGTAACAAATATGCACGAGATTATTTCTGTTTTATGACGCCATGACCAACCCTGAACCGCAGCGTGCTATAACTTACTTATCTTTTAACTTTTCGCAGTTCATAACGTTGGGTGGTTTCCCTAATTTTGTTTATGAGTGTATGTTGTATTAGGTATACAAATCTTTACTTACAAGATTCAGTTTGCTTGTGTAAGCCGTAAGTGTAGTAACTATCTAACTGTTAAGAACTGTGAACCACAATGGAGCATAAAAGTGTCAATAGAAAAGCATTTACAATTACAGAAAAATTAAAAATTATTAGAAAACTTAAAAAAGGCCACTTCAACGCTGAAATATGCAGCGAATTTAATTTGTCAAAATCTACTGTTTCCACAATTAACAAAAGTAAAAATTAAATACGAGAAATGCTTAACATAAATGTGTAAAAAAATCAGAAAACCTGTTCGAAGAGACGTGGACAGCATTACTAAAGTGGTTTACCTATCAAAGAAGCCAAGATGTTCCAATTACTGGTCCTATTTTGCAATCTAAAGCAGAGGATTGTATCCCGAGTAAGCAACTGAATTTGTATGTATGAAAGGCTGGGTGGATAGATAAAAAAAAAAGTGCAATATCAACACGGGAAAAATACACAGATAAGCTGCCAGTGTTCGTATAGAAAGTGTAACTTCATGGCTTAGAGATATTTAACGGAGATGAGACAGGGTTGTTCTACAGAATGACGCCAGATAAGATTTTGAAATTTCACGGAGAAAAATGTGTTGGGGGAAACAAAATAAGGAATACACGACAGTGTTTGTGCAAATATGACAAGAACTGAAAAGCAAAAATGGTTCATTATATAATCCGTTCACGACCTTTTTGGGACAGAGTTGGCTATGATTTTTTCTATTCGTGTTGGACTAGTAGTAGTATTTTTGGGGAGACTCATGTGTAGCAAGCAGGCCTTCATAGGCCCTTTTTTGCCAACCCCTTGGACAAGGTCTGGGCATGTAAAGTACCAGGTACCTTAGTCCTACTTAGAATTTTGCGGAGACTAAGGAGTTCCAACCCTAGCAAGGAATCTTTTACATGCTACACATAATCTCTGAAACTTCTTTGTGGCGTGAATTCATAATTCATATTCTTATTTGGGTATTTCGCCACTCTGCAAATTAAAAATATTAAATAACGAAAATAGTAATAACGAACGTTTTAATTGTTATTCGTTGATAACGAGGGCAGATTGTCCCTCGAAACGTTTGTTATTAATATTTTCGTTATTTAATATTTTTAATTTGCAGAGTGGCGAAATACCCAAATAAGAATATGAATCATGCTACACATTGTAGTAACAAGGGATCCACGGCTTTACATCACTTCTGAATGATGGCATTCTGTAGAGGTTTTCATCTGCATTTTTATTTTTTAAAAACCTCACCGAGATCGGGGATCAAACTCTTGACCCTTAGATCAGTAGCCAGAATGCTACCACTGAGTTATGGAGCCCGGCTCATGTTGAACTAACTGATTCGGTGGTGTAGCGGATGCAACTTTTTTTTTCTGTCAGTGTCTGTTCGACATTTTCTTGCCACCACATTGCTAGATTTATTATTTTAATATTCGTAAGAAAATAAATGATTTATCAAATGTGTAAATAGTATATTATGGGACAAGTGGTTGAAATAAAATTTCAACGTTGAGAGTGGTTTTTTTCAACGAGCGAAGCGAGTTGAAAAATTAACTCGAGACGTTGAAATTTTATCAGCCACGAGTTGCATATACTATTTTTTCTACAATTTTTAACAAATTAATGCACTTTGGAAAAAATTAAACATAAAGTGACATTTCTCTTGTCAACAATTGCATGTCAAACAGTTTGAAATCGCGGTAGCCGGAACATTTCAATCTCTAGTGGTTGAAATGCGATTTCAATCACCGGAATCAATGTCAAAATGCCTGATTTCAATGTCATGAGTAGAAAAAATAATTTTATTCGCAACCATGTATGTAATAAGATCATTACTGACTTTTAAAAAGTTGGAAAATGAGCTATTCCCAACTTGTAACTTTCCAACCGGTTGGAAAAGTAATTGACGTCGCAGCGGTTGGAAATGAATCCATTCCCGACCGCTGTGTAGGTAGGGACACTGGGAATCTCGTTCATCCATTCATGCGCGTCACAACCTGCCGTATCATAATATAATAATTTTTCTAATTACTGTTTATAATAAAGTGGTTGCGAATAAAATAGTATACATATCACGGTGAAAAGTTTCATTCCTGTCTCGAGATAAAGTTGACCTCGACGCTACGCGTCTTGGTTAACTACTTAATCTCTCGACAGGAATGAAACACTTTCCACGTCGGTATGTAATATACTATTATCTTACAGTAGCGCCTATTACCATACATTATACAACTGTTTTCAGTGACTAAAATGAAGTTTTATTCACAAGTGAGTTTTCATTATTTATACTACTGCATTGTTGGTAGCACTGTCAAGCTATGTCAAATTCGTAATTTTCAGGTTAAGTTGATGTGGAGACTAGAGAATATGGTAAAAGTTCAGTATACGGTCCGGTCGTATTTTTTCTCTAAAGAAAAACTCATCAAGACCTAACAACTAACCTAAACCGTTAACCTGAACTACCGAGAGCGCAACAACATTGCTTTAAACTTTACGAGACAACAGTGGCACGCACAACATTTTTACATTCAGAGAGAAAATACGACCGGACCGTATACTGAACTTAACCCGAGAAAAAATATTTGCTGTACGTTAAAAAATGAAATTTTGGAAAGGAAAAATAACAAATGTTTCTATTCCAGAAGTCACGGTTATCCAATGTCAAAAAATTAAACCAAATCATCTTCAGCCGCCCGCAAAAATAATAAAATTAATCCAAGAGAAAAACAGAGCCAGACGAGAATGGCAGAGATGGAGGCAGCCACATCAAAAACGATATTTAAATCAAAATTGACAGGTAAAGTTGGCTTTAGACACTCATCGAATAAATTCTTATCGGAGGTACATAGAAGATCTACAGCCCAAGGGCCATTAAAAAATAATAATATATTACAAATGACGAGTGAAGGAGAATCAACGGATGATAAAAACAAGAGAAGAAGACAGTACGAGGACGACGAGGAAGAAGCGCAAGCATTTGGAAGAAGTAAAAGGATGATAAGATCGCCAGCCAAGGCACAAAAGAGTAACGATGAACTAATATTAAAGGAAATTCGAAAAATGAGGCAAGAAATGAATGAAGGATTTCAAGAGAATAAAAAGGAACTAGAAGAGTTAAAAAAGGAAATAAAAGAGCTTAAAGAAAAAGAGAAAATATGGCAACAAGAAAAACAACAATTGAATGAAAGGATGGAAAAAATGGAAGAAATATTAGAAAAACAAGAACAGAAAAAGCGAAAAAACAACATAGTAATAAAAGGACTGAAAAAAAGCCGAGAAAGAGCAGGAGAAGAGATTGAGATTTTTTTGAAAAATGAACTAAATGTACAAGCAAAAATAACAGAAGCTTATAAGATAGGGAAAGTACCAGAAAAAAGAATCATCGTTGCAACAGTAGAAACATTCAAAGAAAAAATGGATGTAATGATAAATAAAAACAAGCTTAAAGGACGAAGTATCTATATAGAAAATGATCTAACAAAAAATGAAAGGGAAATACAAGCTAGAATAATAGAAACCGCCAAAGAAGAAAAACAAACCGGGAACAAAGTGATAATTGGATATCAGAAACTAACGATAAATAACCAGCGATACGAATGGAACAAAAAAGAGAAGAAACTTCAGCATTTTAACCCGGAAAAAAACGAAAAACAAAAAAAAAAGTGATATGGCAGGAGCAGGAAAGGATTAAACAGAAGACGACTAATGCAACAGATATGGACATGAATAGGAAGCAAATAAAAATGAAGAGCAAAAAGAGGAATAGCAAAAAAATGAAAGTAGCAACATGGAACATAAGAACAATGCTAACACCTGGGAAGATGATAGAAGTAGCCAAAGAATTGAAGAGATATGGAGTGGATGTAGCAGCTGTACAAGAGATAAGGTGGAAAGGACAAGGAGAAATAAATAAAAGAGACTTTACAATGCTATACTCAGGGAAATCAAAACAGGGTAGCAATGGCACAGGATTCATAGTGGATAACAAAATAAAGATTATAAGTTTTAAACCTATTAATGGTAGACTGTGTTATTTAAGAATAGAAACCAAGCCTTTAAATACATCTTTCATTTGCACATACGCACCTGCAGAGGTTGACAAGCAGGAAGAAAAGGACAAATTCTACGAGTTGGAGAAGGCGACCGAAAAAGTACCAAAACACGATGTACTGATTGTACTGGGAGATTTGAACGCACAAATTGGTAAGGAGAACTTTGTAAGGGAAGTAGCAGGAGAACATACACTACATGAAAAGACAAATGACAATGGAAATAGGATATGCAACTTTGCAATAGCAACAAATATGATAATCAGCAGTACTAAATATAAACACAGAAGGATACATAAAGAAACATGGGTAATGCCAGGAACAACAAAAGGAAACCAGATAGACCATATATTAATAAATCAACATCAGAGTAGGACAGTTACAGACGTAAGAACATACAGAGGTGCAAATGCTGACACAGATCATTATATGGTAGTTGCGAAAATAAGACAAGATTACAGAAGCAAAAAAGAAAGACAAGAACACAAAAAATGGAACATTGAAAAACTATATACGGAAGAAGGAAGAATACAGTACATAAAAGAAATTGTTAGCGAGATAGAAAAAAAGGAGAGTGAAAAAGACATAGAGAGAGAATGGAGGAATATCAAACGAATAATCGTAAAAAGTACCGAAGGAGCAATTGGGTACAAAGAGAACAAAATTAAGAAACAGTGGTATGATGATGAATGTCAAGAATTAGTCAACATAAAGAACAAAGCGAGAAAAGAATGGTTAAAAACCGGAAAAGAAGAAGACCTCGAGAATTATAAGGAAATGAAGAGAGAATCACAGAGGAAATGTAGACAAAAAAAGAAGATTTGGTTAGAGGAAATGATGAATGAACTAGAACAGAATAGTAAGAATAATAATACAAAAAGGTTTTCCAAGCGAATGAAAACACAAAAGAGAAAAAACCCGGTGAAAATAAGAGGTATAAAAGACAAATATGGCAATGTAGAACACGATGAAAATAAGAAGAAAGATATTTGGAGAGAACATTTTAGTAACTTACTATATGAAATAGAAGAAGATAGAAGACAAGAGCAACACGAAATCAATGAAGAAGTGGAAGAAGAAAGAGTAATGGAAGGACCAAAGTACGAGGAAACGAAGGAGATCATAACAAAAGTAAAAAATGGGAAGGCGCCGGGATGCGACCAAATAAATGGAGAGATGCTCAAATATGGAGGAGAGGCACTATACAAAAGAATACACAAACTGATTGAGGAAATATGGAAACAAGAAAAGATGCCTGCAGAATGGGAAATGGGAACAATTGTGACAATACCAAAAAAGGGCGATTTAGAACAATGTAAGAACTACAGAGGGATCACATTACTAAACACGACATATAAAATATTCACAGCAATGCTCCAGAGGAAACTCACAACATACACTGAGAAGGCAATTGGTGATTATCAAATGGGATTCAGGCCAGGCAGATCAACAACAGATGCCTTACATGTCATGCTGCAAATATTAGAAAAGTGTTATGAGCACGACATACAGCTGCATTTACTTTTTATCGACTTCAAGCAGGCGTTCGATAGCATCAAGCGAAGAAAGATCACGCAAATACTGGAAAAAATGGCAATACCAAGAAAACTAATACGCTGTATTCAAATGACAATGAGGAATTCAAAGGCAGCAGTAAAAACAAGGGAAGGACAAACAAAAACATTTGAAATCAACAGGGGAGTACGCCAGGGAGATACACTGTCAACCACACTTTTCAATCTGGCATTAGACGAGGCAATAAGAGGAGTAAATGTACAAGGAAGTGTAATAAATAAAGAGGCACAAATCATAGCCTATGCAGATGATATAGTAATTATATCAAGAAGCTGGAATAAATTAAAGGAAGTTTTTATAAGCTTAGAAAGGGAAGCAAAGGAAGTAGGGCTTGAAATAAATAAAGATAAAACCAAATATATGAAATGTCAGAGAGGAGTAATAGATGACACTAAGGAAGTGAAGATAGAAAAATACACTTTTGAAAAAGTACGATCGTATAATTATTTAGGAATACAACTAACGCACAATAATGATCGCAGCGACGAGATAAAAGAGAGAATCCAGATGGGGTATAAAGCATATTACGCAAATCGAGACACGCTGAAGAGTAGAAAAATCAACACAAAGACTAAAATACGAATTTATAGAAGCTTAATAAGACCAGTGGTATTATACGCGGCAGAAGTAATGTGTTCAACACAAAAAGAAGAAGAACAATTGCGAATATTTGAAAGGAAGGTAATAAGAACGATAATGGGAACAAAAAGAATGGATGACGGGGAGCACAGACAATACATGAATCACGAAATTTTAGAAATAATGGAAGGAGAGGATATCGTGAAGATAATGAAGGCTCACAGGATTGGATGGCTTGGTCATATATGGAGAGCGGAAGATACAAGAATAATCAAAGGAATTACAACATGGAAACCTGATCTGAACAGGCCAAGGGGGAGACCAAGAAATAGATGGTACGAAGATGTCAAAAAATTAAACCAAATCATCTTCAGCCGCCCGCAAAAATAATAAAATTAATCCAAGAGAAAAACAGAGCCAGACGAGAATGGCAGAGATGGAGGCAGCCACATCAAAAGCGATATTTAAATCAAAATTGACAGGTAAAGTTGGCTTTAGACACTCATCGAATAAATTCTTATCGGAGGTACATAGAAGATATACAGCCCAAGGGCCATTAAAAAATAATAATATATTACAACGGACGTAAAAAAATGTGAAATATTCTCAAATCATTTAGAAAAAATCTTAACAATTACGATCCACGATAATAACATAAATTCGGCTGCTCAAATTGAAAAATATGTCACACATAACACACCTAATTCGACAGGACTCATCAAACCAGTCTCACCGATTGAACTAGCTAAATATATTCAAAAGCTGTCAAATAAAAAAGCACTTGGACCCGATTGCATTCCCAATATTATACTCAAAAAGTTTACAAAGAAAGCCACATGCTATTTAACAACAATTTATAATGCATGCTTTAGAACAGGTTACTTTCCAACCTCTTGGAAAAGAGCACATATTATATTGTTTAACAAACCAGGAAAGAATCCACTCGAATTATAGGCCCATTCGCCTCCTAACAGCCTTCTCAAAACTTTTTGAAAAGTGCATTTCTAATAGATTATAGCTATTTAAGTCACAAGGAATGTAAGGACCTATTAACATTTGAGGTGGGCAAGTACAAGCCAAGACGAAGTCGCGGCTTGTTGCCTACCTCAAATGTTAATAGGCGTTACATTCCGAGTTATCTTATTATATTTTTCCCGCTGCTAATCGAAATTTTCCTAGATTTTTGAAAAAATTGTTTGGTTTGTCACCTGTCACCAGGATTAATTTTCGTGAGTCCTGTTACCGATGACTGTCACATATCACATCAACACTTGCGATTTATAAACAAAACGTCTCAATCTGCATCTTGCTTTGCTAATTTTATTATCTTAGGAACTTAATAAAAGTATTAAGTTCTGTTGTCAAGAAAAAGCAGCAAACAAATATAATCACCGACTTACACCTTTTGTTACTAAGGCTGTATCACTGACTTACATGATCAGCAGCGGGAAAAATAATGAATTAGTCAGTAATAACACCATACCGGCTTTTCAATTCGGATTTAGACCTAACTATTCGACAAATCATTAACTCTCAAGAATCTCAGAAACCATCGAGAGGGGTTTTGAATCCAAACACACACCAATAGCCTTTACTGACATCGCCAAGGCATTTGATACTGTTTGGATACTTGGTTTGATTTACAAATTAATGAATATAAACTTACCCAATTATTTACCGTTAATCCTTATATCTTTTCTTAAAAACGGAAGTTTTCAAGTTCGAATCAACGATACCCTATCTATCACTAAAAACATTCTGGCTGGAATTCCTCAGGGTTCAATATTAGGACCCATTGTTTACAACATTTTCATGTCGAATATCCCACAATTAAATCATTCAGCCATTGCTATGTACGCAGATGACACTGCCATCATCACACAAAATGAAAATATAAACACCGCTGCTCAACATTTACAACTCAGCATGGATGATCTCATGGATCTCACTAAACCCAACAAAGTGCGAGGCTAAAATATTCACTTTGAGATTTCCTACACTTCCACCAAGCATCATAATAAACCACCAGCCAATTCCTTTGAACTTGTCAGATCAAGGTATCAAATATTTGGGTGTGTATTTGGACAAGAGACTAACTTGGAAACTACACATCAATAAAAAACTAAACAAATGCTATTCAAGATTAAATCAACTATACCCTATAATAAATAAAAAATCTCCGCTAAAACTCGAATGTGGTCTTATTTACACATCTCTTTTAAGATCAACAATGACCTATGCACGTACCGGGTGGCCAATTAAGAAGGGCACTCAGCCCTATCTCAAAAAGTAATTGTCGTAAAGACTTGGCGTAAAAAAATTTATAACTAAAGTGACCAAGAGAAAATGCTGGAAATTATTTCTAAGTTTCTAGAATGGCCGCCAGGGGGCGTAAACGCATTCTTGAATTTTAAATCCCGTTTTTTGAGAAATATTCTTATATTACAGATAGCTAAAATGGACACCGTTTTAAAGCTGAGATAAATTCAATTTTTTTCCTTATATGCTTTTTGCTCTATCTCTTAAGGGAAAGTGGTGGGGGGTGTCCGAACATTTTCGGAAAGAAATGTCAATAACTTCAAAATGGCTGAACGGATTTTGTCAAACTTGGAGTCGTTGAAAAGGGCTTTTCTTAGGCTACCAATGCTGCCTTGAGCGGCTTGATTTACATTTCTTGTGTCGCCGCTAGAGGGCGTTTTGCGACAACACTACAAATAAAATGGATTTTCTCAAAAAAATTGAATGCATCGATATCACTTTTATTGCAACAAAAGATAGCCAAATAAGGGTCTAACACGCTAGTGAAAACCGCAGTTCGATATTTCATTCCTAACCTAAAATATCAGTAAAATAAATTAAATCTTTAAATAATGTTGCATCTTTGGAATTTTTTCAGTATACGTGCCATTAAATCCTAATATTCGTTCTTTTAGCAAAATATATATAAATTTAATCTTAAAATACCAACATTATATTTAAAATGTCAATAATAATTAATACTCATTCAATATGATTGAATATTGCCCTTCTGTCCACACGAAATTCGAAATTTTTAAAATCCAAGTGTGCTCTGGAAAATAAAATAGCAAAAATTGTAATGGTGGTTTTAAGTGTCAATCATATTAAGATGGATTCCATTAAAAAATATATGTTGGCAGAATTTGCTTTAGTAAATTTTTAGAACTAAAAATTAGTGGGAAATTTAAAATCTGGCATTAAAGGAGTTTTGTTTTTAGGTAATCTTTCGTAAACTTCTTCTTCTGGCATGTTAGGCTGCAGATACAACAGTTCCTCTATACACTTCAGAATTGCTTTTTTTACATTTAATTTTAAAAGATTCCGTATTTTACGCATATTCATTTTCAAAAAAGAAAAGGTGACAATTTAATTTTAAATGTCAAAATGACAAAGTCGTTTACAGAAAAATACGTTTTCTAATATTTTAAAAAAAGCAGTTTTGCCAATTTTATCTTGACCTTGAAAATTTTTATAGGAAAAAAACGTACTTTACCTACACAATTCTTATCCAAATTACAATAAACATTAATATTGAATGCTTTTCTTATGCATTAGTTCTCATTTTCGTTTCTCTCATCAATTGTCAAATCAATTTTTCGTCCTTAAACTGAAAACAACCTAACCTAACACAAAAGTGTCAATTACTGTCAATTTCCATTAGGGAGTTTAGTTGCCACAGAGGTACTGCCAACAAAATTACTAGATGCAGCTGACCCAAAAAGATCGTGAACGGCATATAGGAAAATCGCTGAATCCAAGGTGTTAACAAATGAATGAGTGGGATTGTGAATTAGAAAGGAAAAATTGCAAAATTATGCTACTGGTCGATAATTGTTCGGCTCATTCTCGAATTGAAAATTTAAGTATCAATAAACCTACCTTTTTCTTCCTAATACTACCACAACTTTACAACCCATGGATTAAAGGGTTATTCGCTGTCTGAAGTCACACTATAGAAAACTTATAATAACACATTTAATTTACTGTTCAAGAATAAAATTAAACTTAAGGTTTCATTACTAGATGCAATAGTAATTATAAATGTAGCCTGAGAAAAAGTGACCCCAAAGACTATCAAAAACTGTTTTCGTCATGCTGGTCTTTATGATAGTACTAATACCGATTTTGATGACAATGAACTTCCTTTGGCTCAATTGGCTATAAAAGAAACAATGTACTAAATGTAATTAATAATGATGAAGAAATAACAAATTACGTTGATATTTGTAACGAATTAAACTTATCAGTCTCCCAGTGTTATCAAAATAATCTCGGAAAATTCTGATGAATTAAATCACGTGAAAGGTAGTGGTGATGAGGAAGAAGTAGAAGAACCACCAATATTAAGAGGTATTTCAAGCATAGAATGTAATGTCTAATTATGTTGCACTTCACTATAGAAACATCCAAATAAAAGAGGGGTTTGAATTACGAAATAACCAAAATAGAAAAAAATATGCTATAGAAAAATACGGTTCAAACAAAAATTACATATGTATGTATGTAGTAGTATTAGTATGTACTGTTCAATCAAAAATTACAAATCACTTTTTTTTATTAAAACTGTTAATGTATGTTATAATAAAAATGATTATTTTCACCACATTGTAACTTTAAATACTTTCAAATGTGTGATTTTTCCATTTCCTTATCATCAAGAATGTTATGAAATCATAAAATTCTGAATGGGCATTACAACTCTCCGGAACTACGCCTTTTTTATAATCTGCCCCCAACTCGAAACCGCAGAGAACACAATACGAAAGTGAGCAAAGTGAAATTTAAACACAAAAACATCTTGTCCAATCGCATCGTGGACGTCTCAAACAATTTTACCCATGAAATTGTGTCAGCCCCAACTCTACTCAGTTTCAAAACTATATATCACTGTCACACTTATAATAGATAGCCTTCAACCCAACCCAGCTTCGCTACAACTCAACCAAAGAGTCATCCAATCACCCAACAAGACATCCAGCAATTTACATTCTACATTCTATAATTGATAGTCTATGGGCCGGTTGCAGAAAGCAATGTTAAGTCTGGTGTTAGCTAACGTCGTGTCAAAGTGAACAAAATTGCATCAAATGTTGTTTACTAATGTATTAGTTACCATAAACATTTGAGATTTGATTCGTTTTTGTTCACTCTGACGTCGCGTTAGCTAACACCAGACTTAACGTTGCTTTCTGCAACTGGCCCTTAGACTCATAATTTCTAACTTTATATACTATAGATTTATAACTTATGATTATGTATTTTATTGAATCTATTTGTTTTTTTTTTGAGTCTATTTATTGAGTCGATTGTATTGAATTATGTAGTATTATAGTCCCTCCTTGTACACGAATCGGGCGAGATCAGTATTTTGTATATTTTGAAATAAATAAATAAATATTGTTTTTTTCTTACAGCAAACGCTTGCTTATAACGAACGTTTTTAAAAGTCCCTTCATGTTCACTATATCTGAGTTCTACTGTAAAATCTACAATCATATATTCAAATTTGTCAGATCAATTTATACAGATAATTTGTTATATTTGCAACTTAGTACAGCAAGCTGAGGTAAAATTTATATAGGATAGAAATTTAAAAAATCAATACTACATTGATCACTTTAAAAATTTGATGTCAGGCAAAAATTGGCAGGGGATTTGTTTTTCAAACAATGCTGATGAAAATTTACCATAAAAAAATTAAAAGAAAGAAATAGTCGGTCAAGGTCATATGGTAAGAGAAATCTATAGAATTTATAAAATAATAGGCAATCGTTAGCTTATGACTTGTTAAAGATTTACTAAAAAACCATCATAAACCAATTAAACAACAAGCAAAGACGTTTAATACTAACAAGTATAAATATAAAGATAGGTTCTTCCGGGTTACGCCGTGAAAGCCTGCATTTAAGTATAACTATGCTTTAAATAAATCAAAATTTAATAATGAAGCTGATTTAGACATTATGGATATGACCCAAGTTACTCATGCTTTACAGTTTACAGGATTACACCAAAACATTAATTACTTTATTGTTTATTGATAAACGTAAACACCGAAGGACAATGTTTGCCATCTAAGCCAGAAAATGTATTCCCGTATTGTTATTTGTTGTAGTCTAGCTAGCAGCGACGACAGCATGTTGGAATCATGAATTTTGTACAAAATTTAAATTTATGAAAATAGGCTTATGGTTTTGCAATTTTACACAAAGGTATAGCTACACTTTGTCAAATTTTGAGTAAGATACTTCAAAGAAAATTCATTTTCTGCCAATCGTACCAGAATTAACACATTATTGACAAAATTTTATTGAGCAAAGTCAAACATTCCATTACATCAGCCGTTGCTAGGTAATTTACAATAAAACTGTACAGAAATAATATTCCCGTCCTAGGCTGGGAATATTTTTCGTAAAATTTTTGTTTTCCTAATTTCTTAATTATTCTGGTACGATTGGCGGAAAAATAGTATGTGTATCTTGGATAAAAAGCAAGATTCCCAGACTCCTCACAGTTGTCCGGAAATGTTATGCTTTTCGTCCTAAATACAGAATGTACTACTCTATGTACCACCAATGTCCACTCGACTTGTCTGATTTCTATGACACACTATTGGAGACAACCCAGTAGATTTTCCTTTTTACACGACAGAGTTGACAATAAAAAGAGAAATTTAGAAAATTACAGGTTTTACAAAAAAGTCAACAATTAATCTTTAATTGTTTCATATAAATTTGATTTATCAATTATTCTATCATGGAAGATGTGTAAATTTCAAGAATTGTATACAATCAAAAAGTGAAATTGCACAGATGAAATTTTTTTTATAGATTTAATAAAAAACTTCACAACTCACCTGGAAGACTTTCTAAAACTCGTACAACAGCAGGCTCAGTGAGGCCAAAGAGATCTTCACCAGTAAGGTATTTCGGGAAGACTTGCAAACAATGATTTTCTTTCCGCATGGAAGCCAGAATCTCTAATATTCGAGCCCATGCCCCTTTCGGTGTACAGTCCCTGAACTCTATGTCATCTTCGGGAGGATCCTGAACCAGGATTCTAAACTCAGGTCGCCCCGAAATTTCATGGATGGAGCACACATAGCGGCAACGCTTATTCAACCGCCGCATGCTCCAGTAAAACCTCACTATTTTGTAGCCAATGGGATATATGAAGTTCGACGTATGGAAATTCTGCAGCTGATGTGGCAAAAGCTGCCCAACATTGAGGAATATCAAGCTGCCAACACGCAACAGATTGTTGGTGTCAGAAGCGTGATGCATTACAGCTGCAACTTGGCGATTTTCATCTCGATTGACATAAACACGACGAGAAACGGACAGAGTGGTTAATTCGTTATCTTTCTCGTTTTTGAGTATGTGTGACGTGCAGTATATCGTTTTGTTTTTGTAGAAAACGCAGCCGTCTTTTACTGCACATGGTAAGTGGTAAATGTTGGAACACCTTGTTTTAAAGCAGCGTATTGTAGCACCAAATTTATTGCAGTGAATGCAGGTAGTAACTAAACTTTGTTGAATGGCATTTTCTAGATTCATAAGGGCCCCATTTACAGTTTCATAGACCCCATCTGACCACAACCCGCAATTCAGATGCACCCATTTATCGACATCAAAATTTAATAATCGCGCTGACCCATCCGCTACTCCATCGCCGACGTTTTGGCAGAACATGCACCGACGAGTATCTTCTGGCATTTTTGAAGGTACCAATGTAATGCCGAGTCTATACAATAATTCAATAATTTCTTTATCGGTCGGTCTTTTACATTTTGATATTGGCTGCAAACATCCCGTAGACCAACATTTATATTTCAAACCTTTCCACATTTTCGAGGGAATCTGGTGCAAACTATCGAAGCTTGGATGCTTGCGAGATTTGAAGTCAAATTCGCCTAGTCTAGCAGGGAAGTTGCCTTCAGTTTTTATATGGTCCACCTCCATAACCTCCACTTTTGTTTCTCGCTTAATATCCATTCCGAGAGGTCCCATCGAACCAGTCAGTTTTCCGAAGATACTCTCCTTAACGAGTCGGTCAGTCTGTTCCAGGGATAAACTCTTCCTCTGCATCTCTGATTTGTCCTTCTGGCACAGGTGATCAACAATTGCAGCAGCCTAAAATGTAAAATTAGCAAATGCTTTACCGATATTAAACCAAAGAAACTAACCTTATCCTCAGAAATGGATGGTGATCTATGCATAATAGCAAATTGCATATAACAGGAAGTGCTACAAAAGTACAGTTCGTCTCCATCTCCAAGCAATTCTGTATCTTTAGATAAAAATGGCAACTCTGAGACCTTTTTACGGATCATGTTGTTGAGAATAACCACATCACAATGTCTACAGAATTTAGCAGCACCGTTTAGAATACTCTGAATGTCAATTGGAGCTGTAAATAAATAAATTAAGTAAGGACACATAAATATCATAAGCAAAGAAGAGCAACAATAAATTATGATGCCTTTATTTATTTTAATGATGTGAAAAATTATCAAAAACAAGGTTAAGATGAGAGTTATTGGAAAATATGTTTCTTAAATTATGTTCATTCCTATTTTATTAAGACTTTCTTGATTTCTTTTAAACTGGATGCCATATTTACTATACAGTTTTGAGACTTTTCACTCGTATAGATAACTCATTCATATGTGATTACAACAAATAGCTTCAACACCAGCTGGAGGTTACAAAATATATTAGAATTATTATCACAAATAAGAGACGATAAGAGCACTTAAACAGAAAATACTTAGGAATGTAAGAAGGTTCTGAGATTTCTGAATAAGGGTGTGGAGGAATTAAAAGCTGTGCTGAAGAAAATAATAGGGTTAAGATCAACAGGACTATTTGGAAGAAATAACACAACGGAAAGAGGAAAACTAATAAAAAACATAAAAATTGTTTATAATTGCTTTACACATCATTTCATTTTTTGTTGATCTTTAAATGATTTTCTTACAATTGGATTATAATAAATGTTTACTTGAAGACTTTTGCAATTATTTTAACAAGTTCGTTATGTTGCACTGGGAGGAAGACGTAGCATTTCCGCAAAAACCAGAAAAGTCATCATATCACCAGAAAAACGGTAACAAAAGAACGAGGACAAAATTGACCAGTTAGTGAACATGCTGCAGAAACTGACATTAGACATGAACGAAATAAGACAGCACAATATTAAAAACAGCACGGAAGTACGAGAATGAAAGAAAGAAAACAGAAACTTAAAAAATGAGAATAACAATATAAAACATTAGGTGAAGATTAAAAAGCAGTTACAAGACACAAACACGATAGTAGAACAAGAGAAGAAAG
Organism: Agriotes lineatus; assembly: GCA_940337035.1. Classification (NCBI taxonomy): domain Eukaryota; kingdom Metazoa; phylum Arthropoda; class Insecta; order Coleoptera; family Elateridae; genus Agriotes; species Agriotes lineatus. The sequence continues at coordinate 31,091,149 of OW679194.1, read as the reverse complement.
AACATAGCAGTGACAGGAATAGCCATAGCAGTAACAAGAATAGCTATGGATACTAATAAGGCGAGGGAAATAACGACAAAAATGGAAAACTTTCTTTCAGAAAAGCTATTAAAAGTGAAGATCAGCACAGCTTATAAGATGGGACCAAAGTTATGTTTAATAAAACTATGGAGTTTAGAAGACAAAATGGAGATAATGAGAAACAAGGAAAAATTAAGGAACATAGATGGCAAAAAAATATATATCAATAATGACTTACTAAGGAAAGAAACAGATATCGAGAAGCAATTTACCAAGAGAGAAACCAAAGAAAAGATGTGAAGAGCGGACACCTGAAGCTGATTATTATTGATGGGATACAATGGGACTGGAATAAAGAGAAGGGGCAGTTAGAAGAAGCGAATAGAAGCGCATGCGAATAGATAAAGATTAAAAAAACTAAACATTATAAGAACCGGATATAAAATGACACACATGGCAGAGGTGAAGAACGTGAGAAAGGAAACAACAAAGCAATACCCACAAATAAAAATGGGAACTTGAAATAAAGGAATGTATGAAGTAGGAGTCTTGAAGATTTTGAAATAGAAGCGAAAAAGTATGAACTGTATAAGTAATAGCAATACAAGAAACATACATAAAGGAAACAAGCACATCAAAATTAGAGGAGTATGTATTTTTAACGAGTGGTGGCGAACCAAGGAGATATGAAGTGGACTTCTTAGCAAGCAATTAGTTAAAAGGGAATGTCACAGAATTCATACTTGTATTAGACAGATTATGCTAGATAGAAATAAGAGATGAAGTTACCATGTCAATTCTGCATGTATACGCCCCAACAAAAGAAAAAATAGCGGATTAAAAGGACGAATTTTATGAAGAAGTGGGAGAAACATATGACAAACTGAACGAACACAATGTTAAACTGTTGTTAGTGAACATGACCGCAAAAACAGAGAGACAACCTATGTACAAGACAAAAAGTACCAAGAAATTATAAAATTTTTAAAGACATACAGAAAAACGGATATCAATGCAGATCACTTCCTAGTGAGGGTAGATGTAAAGATAGAGATGTGCCCAGAGAAAAAAAATAAAGAAAAAAAAATAGTTTAGGAAGAGTTGCAAAAATCAGAAGTACAAGAAAGATACCAAAAAGAAATAACTCAAGAATACCAAGAGCGAACAGAAAGAATCACAAAGAATGGAAAAAATGGTGTTAATTATCCAGAGAGCAATTAGAAAAATCTGGTGTGATACACTCACACAACTTCCTTTTACAGTGATCTTATAATTAGTCAAAAATTTCATTTTTAATTTTTAACCATTTGTTAAAAATTTTCAAAAATTACAAATTCTACAAAAACGGTACAAAATCGAGTGTTAGTTGAAGAGACAAATTTTCTCTAGAATTTTAAGCTGAATTCAAAAATGTAATAATATACCGGGTGTTTTATTTAAAATAGGAGTTAATAAAAAAAATAGAAAAAAAAAAAACAAAAGAAACCCACTTTAGAAGTATTCAACTGGAAAATCACCTATCTCACATCAATACACATTAAAAATGTAAGAAAAATGTAAAGTTTCAAAAAAATCGTTAGAGCCGTTTTTGAAAAAATCGAAAAAAACTGAAAAATCACAAGAGTAAACACCTATTTCCGGTTATGCGATTTTCTTCAAAAGCTTGCTGTCTCATCTACATAGTACACAAAACTTATATATGAAGTTTCAACGCCATACCTCTTTTCGTTTTTGAGATATTCTGTTCACAGACACACAGACAGACACACAGACAGACAGACAGACAGACAGACAGACCAATGAAAAAAAATATGTTTTTTGGGATCAGGAGACTCTAAAACGTGAAGATCCGTTGAAAACTCAATTTCGAATTTTTGGGGTGAATCCAATACTTCCTTTATAGTAAAAGGAAGTAAAAAGGAGAACCACTCAAAAAGTATCAAGAGAGAGAAAGATGGTGGGACGATGAATGTTGGAGAGAGACGTAGAAGAAAATAAAGCTATGGATAAAAGCCCTACAAACACAATGGGAGGAAGACAAGCAAGCATATAAAGAGCAGAGAGAAACAGTGAAGAAGATAAATAGACGCAAGAAGAGAGTTGTAAACGAAGAAAAGGTAAAAGCAGCAGAAAACTATTAAAAAAGGAAAAACACCGAGCCCAGTAATTCAGTGATTAAGTATTCTGACTACTGATCTAAGGGTAGCGAGTTCGATTCCCGGTCTCAGTGAGGTTTTTAAAAAATAAAAAGGCAGATGAAAGCAGCTACAGAATGCCGTCATTCGGAAGTGATGTAAAGCCGTGGGTCCCATGTTACTACGATGTGTAGCATATAAAAGATCCCTTGCTAGGGTTGGAACTCCTTAGTCTCGGCAAAATTCTAAGTAGGACTTTGATCATATGACCCAATCAGTCGGTGTCTACGGTACCTTGGACTCTGCGTGCCTAGATCTTGTCCATAACAAAGAAACAAACTACGATATTTCTACATAGATATTAAGAAAGAAAAACAAAGTGGAAAAAAGACAGAATACATCAAAGACAAATAGGAAAATCTGATAGGCGAGGAAGAGGAAATGAGAGATAGATGGAAAGAATATTTCTGTGAAATGCTAAATGAGGGCATGGAAAACAAAAAGGAAGAATAAGTAGTAAAAAGCGAGGAAGAAAACCAATGTGCCGAGCCATCAGTAGAAGAATTGGCAGAGAAACTAAGAAAACTTAAAAACAACAAGTCCAGAACAAAATGGGATAACGGCAGAGAATAAATTATAAAATACACCAGAGAAGTTCTGAAAGTTAAAATATATGAATTAAGCCAAGGAATATGGGGAGAAGAAAAATGCCGAAAAATTGGGAAAACGCTACTATAATACCTATCCTAAAAAACGAAGATGAGACTCAGTGCAGCAACTATAGAGGGATATCCTTGCTAGACATGATCTGCAAGATAGTGACAATGACAATTAAAATAAGATTAAAGGCAACAGTAGAACCAGATAGGAGAATACCACGCAGGGTTTAGAAAGGGCAAAGAAACTACTGAACAAATCTTCATGCTAAAAGAAGTGCCAACTGCCTGCTAGGAGTACAAAATTTCAGTAGCTGTAAATGTTTAGACTTTAAGAAGGCATATGATTCAGTAAAGAGATTTAAATGGATGGTAATCATGGAAGAATTTGGTACACCTCTGAAGCTGGCGAGACTAGTGAAAATGATGAAATGATAAGCAATGTAGGGGTTAAAGGGGAAACATCAGAAGACTTCGTAATCAGAACAGGACTGAGACATGAGGACCCGCTCTCGACGCTGTTCAATATAGTGCTAAAAAAAATCATGAGCGATAGCCATGTGAACAGGGAATGAACAGAGAAGGGAACATAATGTACAAAAGCCATCTAGTTGTAGGACACACAGATGATATGGCCATAATAGCTAGGAATGACAAAGAACTAAAGGAAACAACAAGAATAGTCGACACCGCATAAGAAATATAACTAAATCAAAAGAAATGTAAAATTATGAGAATAAGAAAGATCCAAAATAGACACGCAAAAATTACAGTGGACACACAGCTGGAAAAAATGGAATTTAAAGTAGAGGTTGTTTACTTAGAGGCAGGAATAACTAACAAATACCAGGAAGAAAAGGAGACCGACACAAGATTCAGTAAGGCAAACAGATGCGCTGGAGATGAACCATATAATAAGAACAAAACAGTTATCAAGAAGTACAAAAATGAGAATATACAAGACAGTACTAAGACCAACAGCATTGTACGGCTGGGAAACATGAAGAATGAACAAGAATACCCAAGAATTGCTAATGAAATGGAAAAGAAAATAATAAGATGAATTGTTGGAGGAAAGAAAACAGAAGATGGGTACGTATGAAGGACAAATAAAGAGATATGAGGGTGGTCCCAAATACGAGGTACAATGCTAAAGCTCGTGGAATCCAGTACTCCTTGCATTGCCAGCATTCTGCAATTGTCATATTCGTAAAATTTTACATTTTTTATGTCCTACCAGTACATTAATTGAAATTAATGACTCTATTTTAAGGTATCTTAGATACAAAATAACGCTCCAGGGCAATTATTTTCTTCATAAGAACACTAGGGTTATTATGAAAAATTAACAGTATTTGTTTCTATGGATACAACTTTATTATGCACTACTGTCACAATGAAAATTAATGACAGCTCAGCTAATGTCACAAATATAACTTAGATCAGCTAACTAGATCAATCTTAAATACTATATCATATGAATTGAATATGAATATGAATTAGGTAAGAAAATTGGTAGGACATAAAACCTTGAAGGCACCACGGGGGCATTATGAGCTAAGAGTTACACTAACAATCTATAATTCAGTTGACAGTTCGATTTCAAACCGAGCAGTTTCGTTTCAACAGAATTTAACAGAGTAATAATTGTGTGAAAAATGGAAATTTTGAATCGTGATTTTCGATACGGTTTAACACCGCAGCAATCTGTGGAAAAACTTAGTCCGTTATTTGGGGATGAAACACCATATAAAACTATCGTTTGATGACGATCTTCGCGAAGGTCGTCCATGCACCTCTGTTGTCGCGAAAAATATTGATGCTGTGCGTGAAATGATTTTATCAGATCGGCATGTGACATATAGTGAGATACAGACATCCTTAGGCAATGCGGCGAAACAAATTACATACGATTTTACACGATCATTTGCATGTCCGGAAGCTTTGTAGTCGTGGTTAGCAGGTTAGATTTTGCGTCATTCTGTGTCAAAACTGACGCAAAACCTAATCTGCTAACCTCAAATTTGACATATACTTACTAGGGATGTTCCGAATACTCGTATTCGTATTCGCGAGTATTCGCTATATTTTCAATATTTGTATTCGTAATCGTATTCGCCAAAATTAACACGAATATTATACGAGTATTTGACATCAAAATTATAGAAATATATAGGTAAGAATTTTAGTAAAAATATAAAACAGGTATTCATACATTAAATAAAACATTCTTTTTAAATATTAAGCATTCTATAACATTAAATAAAAAACAAAACTATTTTCCATACTATTTCTAAAATTTGCAGCGCGTACAAAAACGATGTTGATGTTGATATTATTCACTCAAGGTCATGTATTCGTATTCGTATTCGTATTCGCGAATATTCATAAGAGTATTTGTATTCGGTATTCGTATTCGCGAATACGAATTTTTGTATATTCGGAACATCCCTAATACTTACAGTGTCACCAACATATTAACAACTTACTATGGATACATTTTTGATATCACTTGATATTTTATTTTCGAGTAAAATTTAAATTTTACTTTTTATGGCTGTGTCACTACGATTGTCTTACCGAATCTGCTTCCTAGCATTAATTCATGTCAGGTAATTTTCTTATCGTCCACAGAACAACGTAATCGGCCCTCGCGTACCGCTCGTGCCGATTAATACGTTGTTGCTGTGCACTCTAAAAAATTACTGAAAAGAATTAATGCTCTTATGAGATTATAAGTGATAATATTTTCATCTGTTCGTTTGGAAATAATGCTCTTTAACGTAGTCCACATTTGTTTTGAATTGCCTCTTGCATAATCAATTTTATTTTCAAAAAATATCTTTTCTCCTCCCTCATCACCACAACTGCCCTATTTCTTTCTTTATATCTGTCCCAATCACTCGCTAGTCCAGATTGAACATAACGCTTGTAATGCAAATTTCTATGATATATAGCATCCTTGACTCTTTTATTGAACCACACAGCCCTACCCTTTATTTCAATCCTTCTTACTGGACATATATCGTCATAAATAGCCTTTACATTATGTATAAAATTTTCAGCTTTTATATTTAGATCAGTTGTTCTGTAATTAAAGTCTACATTTGAGAGTTTATCTCTACATTCCTCCACATTTCTTATTTTATCTCTAACATGTATTATTTTATTCTGTACTGTCAAGGTAATATAAAACATCAACGTTCTGTGAAAAGACTCTCGTGGCTCATTGGATACATCAACATTAGTTTCCCAATCATTTGTGAAAACTAGATCAATCAATGTTTTGCTGTTATACATAATATTTGTCCACTCTTTAACTTTCTGCCACAGTCCACATGTTTCGATACACCTTCTCAGCCTGATTGAATACAGATTCTGTGATTCCCAATTTAAATTGAAGTCACCCACAACCCAGACTTTAGCAGATTGTTGTTCAGCAAGATTTTCACACCATTCTTCAAAGAATTCCAGAAATTCCGTACATAAACGTGACGGAAACCGATAAATCAATATCAAAATAAAATTATTCCTTCCTGATTGAAACTTTATTCCTAATAGCCAATAATTTTTCTGCACAACTTCTTCATAAATAACTTTGTATTTGAAAGTCGATTTAATATAATACATAACCCCTCCTGTATATCGACTGTCAGAATCTAGTCTAACCATATTATACCCTGGAATATGCACTTTAATATCATCAATGTCTTTGGTTAAGTGTGTTTCTGTTAAACATAAAATTGTCATTGAATAACTCTGTACAAAATAACGAATTTCATCAATGTGAGCCACTATACTCTGCACATTTAGTACACAAACCAAACTATTTTCTGAACCTGTCTTCATTAATTGCTAATCCTGATAATTAATTCTTTCTCTCATTCTTTCCACTTGCCTCTTATATACCGGACACGTTGTATCAAAGACATCGTGATTATAATCAAAATTCATGTTAAGTTTTTCATTTACAGCCATACAATTAACGCACTTCAGTTGTTCTACACTACAATTCTCTTTTGTGTGTCCTTTTCCTGCACATCTTCTACATGGTGGCTCATTGGAACATTTATCCGCTTTATGATTGTATCCATAACACCTGAAGCATCTCATAACACCTACACATTCACTGACTCCATCCCACTCTAATCTTATCTTCTCTCATAATATTATTAAAACTATTTACGTCTGTCTCAATTATGGCCAGATAATTTCTTTTGGCTTTGCGAAATACAACAACATTAACTTCTCCACCATCTAATGATCTATTGTGTCTCATCAAAGTGTCCTTCATATCTTCCATAGTCATATTCTCTTCAATATCCTGAGAATACTCTAGGCTTACGTTTGAGTAGTATACTTATCACTTAACTTCTTTTCTACTTCCATCGAGTTTATCCCTTCCACCTTTGGTTTCACAAGCTACTGCTAGACCTCCATCTTTAACTTGTTTTATCCTAGATATTCCAATTTCCAATTCTGCCAGATTAATTTGAGTCTTCACTTCATCTTTCGTAACATTAGCCCTTTGCAATACTCCTTTAGGTTGTATTATTAGGGTCTCGACACCATTTCGAACCCTCTCTGCGTAAGACACTTTTTGTACTCATCCATCAGCTGCAACTTTACTACCTTTCACTTCTTCCGTTAATTTATTCAACAGACCATTACTTTCCATTAAAGCTTACACTTGATCTTTTATAGCATTTATATTTTTCTCTATTTTTATTATTCGCTGTTTTTTCTGTTCATCACTTTTAAGTACTTCAGTCATAGTGTTTATTACTAATTCCTTAATTACATCTACATCAATTCCCCTTTTCAATAATATGTTCATACATTCTTCGCAGAAAAATTTTACTTTCCGATCTTTTTTTAGCACCAATGCTCGTATCTCGGTTGGCGCAACATATTTAGTGGAACATGCCTCACACATTTTCTTCTTACATCTGTCACAATTAAAGCATTTATCTCCCAATAACTGTTCATCCACTGATTGTTTTCCACATTTATAACATTTTTCACCCATTCTTCTGACATGGATATGTGGACATAACTTCAACAAATTTAAACTATAATAATCTTTGAGTGCGATGTTCAAATTGAATGAACAATAACTATACTGCTTAGTTCCGACCTTATTGTCTTTCACTATCCACATGCAATACTAATTTGTATATGATAATTAATTATAATTTAGTAAATTATTACAACCACAACTATTTTGACAGCAAACTTTGCCATGTTTGAAGAAATTCGTGGTAAAACAGTACCCGAAATTCATGTTGCATTAAGTGAAGCATGTGGTACGCATATATTGGGTCGTAGTACAGTGCAAAGATGGCATCAGCGATTCCGTGAAGGTCGTATATGCATTGAAAACAATTCCCGTTTTGGCCGACCCTTACCGTCACGCAAGGCAACACTAACGCGGCTATTGTTGATGAAGATCGACAAATAACGGTGAGAAAGATAGAAGAAACAGGTATTTCGAATCAAGTGTTCACCACATTATAACTGAAATTCTTCAAAAACGAAAGATCACAGCATGTTGGATTCCTCATTTCCTGTCACCTGAGCAAAAGGCTAAGTGCCACAACATCTGCCGTAAATTAGTCTCTCGCTATGAAAATGAAGGTGAAACGTTTCTCGACCAAATTTGAGTCCACCAGACTTTGATTTATTTCCAAAACTTAAGAAACCGTTTCTAGGAGTCCGTTTTCCTAACTTAAATGCTTTGAATGAAAGAGTGATCTGCAAAATTCACGAGCTCAACATACATGGCGTTCTATGCGACATTACGGTGCTCCCACACCACTGGCAATCATGCATTTACAAGCAGGGGGATTATATTGAAGGACTTTAATATTGTATCTTGTTTAAAATAAAAACGTTTCTATTCAGAGCTTGCTGTGCATTATACAGAGTTAAAATGAATTACATCTAGTATGTTTTGAATTTCCCATAATGCAATCTAAAATTTTACTTGAAATTGGCAAGACTATAAGTGGGTGTTATGGAAATACGTGCAAATATTTTAACCAGTGATAGAGTTCACCAAAATGAACAACTTTTCTATTTATCGTTTTTCATTTAATCGCATACTTTTTCAATCATTTATCTGCACAAAGACAAAATATCTGTTCACTGTATAAAAACATTAAAAAAATTAACGTGGTGTCATAGCCATTGAAAAACAGAACAAATAAAACATTTGACAAGATAAAAACTGAAAAATGCAGTCGAAATAGGAGATAGCGCATCCTGTTTAATAGTAGAATTAAATACCATTTGGCCATGGAAATAGAAAATAAAGAAAACTAACCAGAAATTAAAATTTACATTAATAACAGGCGTTCAAAGTCTTTAGGTCTTGGGCAGCTATGGAAATTCAAACGTATGAATAATATGTAGATGGCACTGTAAGTCTATGTCAAATTTGAGAATGGCAGGTTCGGTTTTGCATCACAACTGACGGAAAACCTAACCTCGGATTTGACATACTCTTACAGTGCCATCAACATATTATTCAAACGTTTGAATTTCCACAGTCCGCTGAGGATCAATTTTTTTTTTTAATCTCTCGATACATATTCACATTTCCATGGCTTACTATCTTCAAGTTTTATTCAATACAATTCCACTTTACCTCCTTCCTTCCCATCTTTGCCTCTGGTACGATATAGTCCCAACTTTTGACTTGGAGGAGTACTAGTTCTTTCTACTATTTGATAGCTAGTTGGTGGTGGAATATGGAGAATATTTGCTAGATCTCTCAACACTCCCATAATATCCTCGGCAGCAGAAGATGTTAGAGTAAGTGTCACTGTGACATTTCCTGAATCCTTTAATGGAGCAGCTTGGTTCGATCCGAATTTTGATTTCACAAAGTAGTCTTTGCAAACATTCTCTTTATCCTGTTAAAATAACAAATTACAATGCAAACATCAACTTTAATTGTAACCCAACTTACCTGATCCGTATAGTCTTTCAGATAAAGTCCCACTGGTTTCAGTCTGATGGGAATAGGGGCGATTATTGGTACAACCGGTGACAATCGCATCTTCGCAGACGCCTCCTCGTTGTCGTCATCATCATCGTCATCGATCAATTTCAAGCCTAAGAATTTCGCATAAGGCTCCATCAATGGACACTCGGGCGACGAGCTGCTGATTACAGAATCAGGAGTATCGTTATCTCGACAAAACAATTCGAACTTTCTATCTTCATCAGTATCAAATTTGATAAGAGGGAATTCTTGGTCATAAAAGCCCCTCTGCGTCGACGCTGGGGGTTTCTCTGGCAAGGGCTCTTCATCTCCATATGGTTTAGTGCTATAGTAGTCGGAAAAACCAGGAACAATGGCATTTCCATAGCAACCAGCCAAATCTCCAAACCGGGAATCGTAATCCTTAGTGCCGAGTTTTGAAAGGTCTCCCGATCCAAACACCGGCACGACTCCAAAGTTTCGACCGAGCTGTGGCTCCTGCACAACCATGGGGGGCAATGTTCTTAACTGGGCCAACACACCATCTATATACGTGTCATAATCTTCCTCAACTTTAGAACTCTTACGAGGCCGCTTTTTGGGCTGCCCAGCGGCTTCCTTGTTAAGGATCTGATTTTGCCGCCGTTTCTGCTGATATGCTCTCCGCTTCATCTTCTTCAATTCCTCTTTCTGTTCTAACGTGGTTTTCTCAGTAACTGCATCTAACGAGTCTATTTCCTCCTTCATATGCAACACATCCGGGCGACTATGATCCGACACTTCCGAATGCTGGGAGGATTCATCCACAAGCTCCTTTTTCACCTCTTGGGGCGTGAGCAAGGGACTTTGAGGAGGTGGCACACACTGGTTTTCCTTTTTTATAATTAAAGGAGGCGTCTGCAAGTTTGAATCTTGACTGCAGGAAGATCGTGGGGTTGGAGGAGATAGTAATTCGTCACGGCTCGGAGTTCTACTTGGTGGCAAACATTTTTTAATATCGATATGCAATTGTTGAGTAGTGGTTGGTGAGGGTTGAGGTACAGGTTTCGACACAAAAGAGGTTTCACGGCTAACAATCGTCCTTGGAGTAGTTTTTGGAACTGGAGTGTTATCGTTTTGCAAGAGAGGTGGCAGCAATGAGCTAGGTGTCGGAGGTACAGGCCTTGCGAGCTGGGCTTCAAGATTTGGAACTACAGGCAGATTTGGGGAGCTTGAAATTGATGTCGTGGTTGTAGTGGTGATTTGAGTTGTTGTTGCACATGCTGTATTTTGAAGCAGTTGCTTAAGAAGCACATTTTGGGAGTCTTCGACTCTTGCAGGACCCTGTATTGCGGAATACTTGCAGCCCCCACTGACGAATTCTTGTTTGTGAAGTATACCCGAATTTGGAATTTGTGTATGGGACATTTCAACATTTGGACTTTCCACACACTCCTGTTTTATATCCTCCTTTTTAATTAAGTCATATGGAAGGATGTGATCCTCTTGTGATTTTGCTCGCAGGAGGGCTACTTTAGTAAGCTGCGAATGTAGCAAATTTGTTGTTGTAACAACTGGCCGAGGACAACTCACTGGTACATTTGTGGCTACACTGGATGCAGTGGAAGGTATCACCATTGAACTAGTGTTAGAGGGTAGAGTTGATTGTGTGGAGCTTGAAATAGCAGGGGAAACAACAACAGGTTGAGCATGGACTAACGACGGACTAAAAGATGACTTGGCAATGGTGATGGGTGAGCCCAAAATACTGGCTGTGGTAATGGTGCCAGGGGCAGTTTGTGGTACTGTTGCTGCCGGATGGGATTGCAGCATTGCATTTAGACTTAAAGAAGGTTTTCTGGAGGGATGAGAAGTTGCAATGCTTGCAGACTGCAGTGCACTTGTAATAACAGAAGTTTGCTTTTGAGCAGTACTAATCGCCTGGGATATATGTGAGCTATTGCTGTTCTGTATTAGTGAAGCAATCATGGTTGTTACAGGAGGCAACTTTGGATGATCTGGCATCAGTTGTATACCACCTACTGATGTATTTACCTTTGTCATGGTCATGCTTGGCGTTATTGAAACTGTAGCTGCTGTAGTGTTTGTAGGTACGTTTAATATTTGTCCATGTGTGTTTCTAACTATAGTAGCAGCAGAAGAAACAATAAATGGTGTCACTGGCTTTGTTTTTAAATTGGGCAGAATCACGCCTGCATTAGTAACCACCGGCGATAGTCGACCAGTTGGTTGAATTATTCTGGAAGACATGTTCGAAGCAGTAGAACAGACAGAAACATTAGATGCTATCTTTTCTTTATGAGTGACACTTTTAACTACGGTCGCAATATTAGGTGACGTCGTCACAGTCGTGGTGTGCAGGGAAGATAGCAAAGTACGCAGCTGTTGGGAAACATTTGCCATATTTGTCGTTAAATCGGTAGGTTGCGACAATGGTGACAACTGCGGCATCACAGTTGGCCTCCCTGAGGTAGACACAGTCACAGGCACCTGCACCTCTGCAGGTTCAGGACATTCCAGCTTTTTGCTTTTATCAACATCATCCACACTTTTATTACTATCATGCTGCACTGTTTTAGTGGAAGAAATTACATGATTCGTGTCCTCAGTTTTAATCTTAGATTCTAGGAGCGTTGGGGGCTCGCCAGTAATATTCTCGATCATGTCTAACACATCTTCAAAGGTATCGAACTCCCCTGAAATGCCCTTGCTTCTGCGACTTTCCAACGCCTGGAGAGCCATGTTGTCAAGCAGCTGTTCCTGTGAAGGTGTGGGCGATGGAATCGATATAACTACAGACTTAGTATCATTGTCAGAGTCGTTATTACCATCGATAGCATCCTGGGTGGTAATAAACGATGCCGCTATGGTCTCCCTGCATGAGCTAGTAATTTGCACATTTGTCGGCTTCTCTTTAATAACCTGAGCAGTCATCTTCAACTCCGGAGTACTCTGCACTATTACAGGGGAAGAAGTCTTCGTTATAACCGGACTGGGCAGACTTTGCAACTCTTTTACATTCACGTTCGATATTTGCACTGCTTCTAGTTTCTTTGCTGTCTTTTCCTGGATAACCTTGGCACCAGATGCATCCGTTAGTTCCTTTGTTTCAAGCTTCATGTTACTCTCTTTAGATTTGGAGAAAAATTTGGACGCTGCATTTTCTGATGCCACAGTCTTGGTGATGCTCAATTCTGATCTTTCGATCTTTTCAAGCCTCTCTTCATATTTACTCTTCTCCTCTAGAGCATCTTTAGGTTTCTCATCTTCGCAGGTGGAACTATCAGGAGATACAGACGACTCATCATCGAAAATCTTCTTTGGCAGACAAGCATCATGTGCTGCTAGTGACAAGGAAGAAGATGGTTTGTCAATAACTTTGACATTAGGAAGCTTGCTAATTGCACTTGCACTTATAACAGGTATGGTAAACCGTGATGAACTGGCACTAACGATTGTAATTGCTGGAGAAACTGTTGTTTTAATGGGGAGGATTATGCTGGCTAAGTTCGACGCAGTGGTGTTGTTTGCTAGTTTGGTAGTACGGGTTATAACAACATCAGATCCCAATTTGGCAATGTTTGATTTAGATGAAATGGGTATGTTTACGCTAGTAGTGGCAGGAATGAAGGATATTTTTGATGCAGCCACGTTACTATTAGATCTTGTGGTCAAAGCCAAGGGTTGTGAAGCACTCGACATTGACGACATTGACAAGTTAATTGGTTGAATATTAACTGATGACGAAGTCACAGATATAGGAGGGCAGTTTAGAATATTTGCAGCATATTTATGTATTTCTGATATGTGGTGTGTATTTAAAACCTCATGCTTCATTATTTTCTCTTTTCTCGATCCTTCATCAATTAACTTTTCAAAATCTTCAGTTGTAGATATCTCCGGTGACTTTATAGAGGGATCAATAATAACTATCTCAGAATCTTCCAAATGTGCCAGAATATCATCGTCAGTTTGTTGAGAATAATGCTCAGGTGATGGATCCATGTTCATTTCGTCTTGCTCGGGTGAATCTGGCGTGTCAGCTACTGTCAATAGCTGATTAGATGACAACCCTTGAACTATGTTGAGCGTTAAACCATCACTGGTTACTTGTTTGGTTTTGCCTTGCATAATAAGCTCTTCCTCGCTAGGCGTGGGGCTTTGTATGGCAACATTTAGAATTTGTCCTCCATATTCCTCCTCCTCATCCTCCTCTTTATCGGAATAATGAGTGGTACTCGAGATATCCACCACCATATTGCCGGGAAACAAAAGGAACTCGTCACCAATTTGGCCAGACTCCAATGGGCTCGAGATTACGTCAGTTATATCGCTTTGGGAAAAAGTTTCTATAACTGTGATATCGTCACTGTCACCTTGTTGTGCAACCGAGTTAAGGGAAACTTCTGTAGAAACCACAGTTGAGTCATTGTCATCATCATAATCCATTACATCCTCACACCGTATCTGCTTTTCGTCAGGACTGCTATCGATAACCACGACCTGCTCTTTGGGTTCGGCATGCTCCGGCAACTTCTTCCCTATGCTTTTCTGCATTGCTCTGCTGGTCGAAGCAGTTGGTGGAGGAGTGATAGGCGGTGTGCAGGAACTGTCATCGAATTCATTGTAGTCACTACTGACCAACGAACCCACTTTGCTGACCGCCAATGACCTCAAATTGCTTTTGGAGGGCAGCTTTTTCTTCAAAATGGACACCTTGTTTAAATGTGGTTCTTTTTTTATCTTAGGAGCCACCGCAGCAGCAGCAATTTCACTGGGGCCTGCCTTTTCCTCCTTGCCGTCCGCAGCAGTTGGTAATCTTTTGGCACCCCGTCCCAAAGCCCACATGGGAGAACCGCCTCTCAACCCCAGCTTAAAGTATCCATATCTCCCAAAACCTTGCATCAGTGGTATGGGATTGTTCGGATTGTGTGGGTTGCCGCCACCTGAGTGGTCATTATCATGAAACGAGGGTGGTGTGTATGGTGTTCTAGGATTTTCCACACTTAAAGGACGATCCGGCATTATTGGGCTGCTGCTGGTGCTTGGTGGCCTCCGCATACCCATCGGCGATTGTATAGGGCCCACTATGGGGCTTCTCGGCACTGGTGAGCTCACCTGTGGCTGAGAATGCACCATGGGGCTGTTGGGTGGCTGATTCATGCTTTGATGCATTGCTGGACTTCGAGCCATTGGAGAATTGGGTGGATTCAGACAGAGCATTGGGGATGCTGGCTGGCTATGCACAGAATGAGGCGACATAATTTGTTGCCCCTGATTAACCATTGGGCTGCGAGGTGGCATGGGCGAACTGGGAGGTTGATTTCCCTGCGTTTGCGAATTTATTCTATTACTTTGCACTTGTGCTTGAATTTGGGCAATTTGTTGCTGCTGTTGTTTAGCTAGCTGCTGCTGCTGCTGCACCATCATTTGATGCTGTTGTGGAGTCAGGGGCTGAGGCTGTGCCACAGCTTGTTGCTGTTGTTGTTGCTGCTGCAAAAGCTGCTGTTGTCGCAATATAAGTTGCCTCTGTTGAATCAACTGCATAGCTCTTTGGGAATGAAGAATCGTCGTCTCGGTTTGCTGTTGTCCACCCTCGGAATTCTGCTGCTGCTGCTGTTGTAAAAACACTTGCTGCTGTAATTGCCTTTGCAGCAGTTGCTGATGTTGCTGCTGTGTGAGATGTATCTGTTGCGGAGGTGGACTGTTAAGAGGAGAAGGCGTGCCAGGTCTCTGCAGAAAACTAGCTGTAGCAGTGGATAACCTCGGCCGCTGCTGTTGATCAATGGACGGTCTAATAAATCTAGACTGTTGCATGCCAGGGCGCAACTCTGGCGAATACGTAACGGGACTGGTAACTATTCGTCGATGTTGTGGAGAAGTCATACGTGGTGCAGGAGGAGGGAGACATACTTGAGATGGCGATTGTACGGGTCCAGGACTGCCTTCGCTTTGAGAATGTGGAGTCCCAATCCTCGGTGACGGGTTGCTGGGACTGTGGATCACGCTCGTCACGGAACCCGGACCTGGCGAGTGAGACACGACCGGCCTGGGGCTTTGAAGGGGTGAATTGTGCTGCACCATCATGGGAGAGGCTGACGGTGACATCATGGGTGACTGTGGCGTGGGATGAATGGGAGACGAGCTCGGTGGGCCCAAAGGCGACTGCGTCTGCAGGGGTGACTGTCCGGGACCGGGTCGCTGCTTTGCTTGCTGCTTGTTCCGATATTCCTTCATATAGACCAACAGACGCAATACAGAATTATATAATAGAAGGTATACGAGACATCTGCTACTTTAGGTATTGCAATCCAACACTAGTCTGTGATAAAACGAATCAAGCACAAGCATCAAAGAAAAACAAATCGGTGTGAGTGCAGGACCTAATTATCGAGCAGTGTCTGTGAGGATAGATACCTGTATGAGCATCCCATGCTGTCGGCTCTGCTTGCGGCTAGACTCCAGATGCTTCTGTAAAATTGCTTGCTCGGCTGATATCCGTTGCAACTCCATTGCGTCTGCTTCGGCAAGTTGGTTCCCCGATTTTCTCAGTTGTCGTTGTTTGCTGTTGAGTGACTGCAAAAAAATGAAGGATATATTTATAGAACATTGCAATGATTTTATAAATAATAAAAAATGAGAGCATACAATCATTAAAATTTATAGACAAGATGAAATTTCAAGCCAGTAATTAAGAAGAAAGTATTAAGGCAAAATATATGTACGAGGGGACGTACAAATGTTTGTGGAATGAGGAGATAGAGTAAGGCAGTAGTTTACTTGCGCTACTAGTGTTACTGTGTCACTCGTTTGTTTACAAATAATAAATTTCAACTTGATTGTTTTGCTGGTTCTATGAGTTATTGCCTAATAAGCAAGTCAAACGTGAACGAACAGTCCATCGTGGAGAAAGTAGAGTTTCGTGCTGTCATTAAGTTCCTAACAAAACAAGCAAAAACACTTCAAATTATTTAGGAAAATATGTAAGCCATTTACAAGCACTCTTCCCCAGAAAAATCCATGATTTACAAATGGCACAACGCAAGAAATTTACGGTCCGCAGTCGGCCATGGTTTTTTGGAATACAGATAGATCCTAGATTCATTACAAGAGTAAGGGTGTCACAATAACTAAAGTCTATTCACTACAGTCCCGGATTATCAATGTCAAAATTCAATTAAAAACAATCCTTTATATCAGGGGTCGGCAACCTTTTTCGGACGGCGGGCCATTTTCAAAATAAAATTTTTTATGCGAGCCGCACATTCAAATGTAACTTAAAGAGTGCTTTTATATCATATACGAGTATAAATATTATTAAAAATAAATATAGAAAAAATTTATTTTTTATTGACATGCTATAATAACAATAATGTTAGAGAACAAAAATTTTACAATTCTTAAAAGGGAAAAAAAGAAAATACAATTCCAATTAAATATGTATAAATATGTAAATATAAAATATATAAATATAAAAAATATAAAATATTGTAGTGAAACGTCATACGGCTGTCAACATGAACGCACATATGAACATACAGTAGCAAACTGGCGAAATGAAAGAATTAGTGTTGGGCCTATCCGGAATTCGATTATTTTACTATTCGGTACACAAAATGAGAAAACGAAATGCCAATTTGAACTGAACGGAATACGGAATGTTGTATTGACTCACTTGACTGCTATATGCTGGTTGGTGAATGTCGACGGGTCGCGCCGTGTGCGCACGTGTATGATACGTGAATGGCACTAATGGCAGTTGTATTTCGTAGATTAATTATTTATTAGATAGTACACCTAGAGACTTCAAATTCAAGTATTGTTTTATACTATCTATTATGTACTTTATGTGCTATTAAACTTTAAAATATCACTACCATTTTCCGAAAATCTATTAAGGTAACTACTGTAATAATTTGAAAAAATATTTTATTTCCTCATATCCCACTGTGCGACTCAAACTCATAAATTGTTATTTAGGATACTGCATTGCTAACTAGCGTCTACATAGTTACAAACGAGTCCGGTAGATAAAATTTACCGGCCTAGACCAGTAGTAATAGGTAGATAAAATTTACCGGCCTAGACCAGTAGTAATAGAACTACTACTGGTCTAGGCCGGTAAATTTTATCTACCTGACTTGTTTGTAACAATGTAAACGCTAGTTACCAATGCAGTATCCTAAAAAATCTTATACGATACACGACCGGTAGAATTCTTATGGCCTTGCCAAACATACAGGTCTTGCCCTACGGTTCGACCTGTAAAGTATTGGCGCGGCCATAAAAATGTTGCTACCAGTCTAATAACGTAAATAGCTATTACTGACCGTCCTACAAACCCAAACAATAGATGCCAACGCAGATAAGGGCTTAGGGCGCAACGGCGAGTGCCGCATCGCAAATTTGGACGCACTTCATCTTCCTTCCGCTTGTTATTGTTTCGCTCGTTTTCCCTTGCTAGCATTTACGGAATGTAAAATAATCGGATGATATTCCAATTTTATAAACATTCCGAAATGGAACATTCCGATTATTGAAATCATCCGATTATGCCCATCACTAGAAAGAATGCTACACTTGCTAAGCGAGACGTCGTATTCGCTGGGGAGTGGAAATTAAACTTGCGCAGTAAAATAGGTTTCCCACTATGCTTCTGTTTGTCGCACATTTTTGTCACCGGCCACATTTCAGCACGCTTACGCTCTAAGTTTTTTTATTTTTCCTAAAGTTATATTGGTGCTTTGGCGGGCCGCGCAAAAAGTTGCAAAGGGCCGCAGGTTGCCGACCCCTGCTTTATATCATGGTTAATACTGTTTTCCCGCTGCTGATCATGTAAGTCAGTGATACAGCCTTAGTAACAAAACGTGTAAGTCGGTGATTATATTTGTTTGCTGCTTTTTCTTGACAACCGAACTTAATACTATTAAGTTCCTAGGATAATAAAATTAGCAAAACAAGATACAGATTTAAACGTTTTCTTTATAAATTGGAAGTGTTTATGTAACACTCACAGGTAACACGACTCACGAAAATTAATCCTGGTGGCAGGTGACAAACCAAACGATTACTTAAAAAATCTAGGAAAATTTCTATAAGCAGCGGGAAAAATATAATAAGATAATTCGGAATGTAGCGTCTATTAACATTTTCGGTAGGCAACACGCCGCAGCTTTGCCTTGGCTTGTACTTACCTACCTCAAATGTTAATAGGCCCTTACATTCCTTGTTACTTAAATAGCTATAAGTCAAGCTATGGGTAACTAGAAACAATTAATTAAGTTACTAATGTCAATACTATAAATTATAGGTTATGACTTAAGCAAAAATAAATAAAAGTTGCCAGGTAACAAAAACGCCAATTTTAAAAATGATGTTTTGCGTTGTCCAACCTCTTCTTCTTCTTCTTAGGCTCCACAACCCATTTGGGTTTTGGCTGTTCCAAAAGGAACTTCCTTAATCCTTTATCTGGGGTGGATTAGTCCCCTTTCTTCGTGATTTGTACTTTTTCATAACATTTGATGGGTTTTTGCTTTCTCGACTAAGTTTTTCCATGTTTTTCTGTTCATGGCTTCTTCTTTCCAGTTTTTCACTCCCATTCTTTTTAAATCCTCTGCCACCTCGTCTATCCATCTTAATTTGGGCCTTCCTTTGTTTCTTGTCTCACTCGGTTTCCAATACGTTGTTGCTTTTATAGCTCTCTTTCTCTCACTTCGTGTTATGTGACCTAGCCATCCTATTCTTTGTGCTTTTATGTGTTTCACTATGTCTTTCTCGTTTATTTCTTTCTGTATTTCAAAGTTCATTAGCGCTCTATATTCGTTTTTGTTTGTCTTTTTTGGTCCCAATATTGTCGTAAGTATCTTGCGTTCGAATATTCTTAGCTGTTCTTCGTCTTTTTTGCTTATGCATCGTGTTTCCATGGCATATATCACCACAGGCCTTATTAATGTATTATATATTTTTAATTTTGTATCCTTTTTTAACATTTTCTCTTTTAATAGGTACTTGTTTGCGTAATATACCCTATGACCTGCTTGGATTCTTGCCTGAATTTCTTCATTGCTTTGACTTGAGTTACTTATTTGTGTCCCCAGGTAGTTGTATTTGCTTGTGCTCTCAAAGTTGTAGTTGTCGACTTGCGGGTTTTGGTTTTCGTTTTCATTGTTTCTTCCATATTTCATATGTTTCGTCTTTTGTTCGTTGACTTGTAGGCCCACTTTTTTTGCTGCTTGCTCCATTTCTCTAAATGCTTTTATGAGTCCTTTTCTTGTCCTGCTTATTATGGCCATGTCGTCAGCAAATGCTATGATTTGCGTCCCCTTGGTGTTTAAATTTCCTTGGTCTTCTATTTTTCCTACTACACTTTCTAGCACTACGTTAAATAACACTGCTGATAACGCATCTCCTTGCCGCACCCCCATATTTATCTCAAAACTCTCGGTTGTTCCATCTTGTGTTTTTATTACTGCATTGGATTCTTTCATTGTCATTTCTATTAGTTTTATTAATTTTGTTGGAATTCCTAGTGTCGCCATTTCTTCAAACATTCTTTTTCGATTAACTTTGTCGAAAGCTTGTCTGTAGTCCACAAACAGTATATTTAGTTCAATGTTAAATTTATAGCTTTTTTCCAATATTTGATTCATTGTATGTAGTGCGTCTATCGTTGATCTCCTGGGTCTAAAACCATTTTGGTAGTCCCCGAGAAGCTTTTCTGTATATGGTTCTAATCTTCGGTGTAGTATTACTGATAATATTTTGTACGCTGTATTCAATAGTGTTATTCCACGGTAGTTGTTGGTGTCTTCTTTTTTCCCTTTCTTGTCTAGTGGTATGATTACTACCTTCTTCCATATTGATACTATTAACTTGTGAATTCTTAAATGTAGTTCTTTTCCTCCGTTTTTTAATATTTCTCCTATTATGTCGTCACTACCGGCTGCTTTTCCATTTTTTATTTTTTCGATTATTTTTATTGTCTCTTCATAAGTTGGAGCTTGTATTTCTCTCTCTGCAACGTATGGTTCAACTATTGCCCCATTCGTGTCTTCCGCTTTTCCCTTTAAGAGTTTACTGAAGTGATCTTTCCATATTCGTTTTCTCTTTTCTGGATCGTATTCTGTTATTCCTTCTTCGTTTATGAGTCCTCTTGTCCTTATTCCGTTTTCTTTTCTCTGTTCTTTTATTTTTCTATAAAATTTCTTCGAATTGTTGCCTCTGTTATAGGATTCTATTTCTTCTATTAGCTTTTCAGTCCAATTTTTTTTCTTCTGCTTACATTTTTTGATCGAGTCTCTCCTTATTTCCTTGTATTGCTCATTATCTTCCTGCCTTCCTGACTGCAACCACTTTAGTCTTGCTTTATTTTTATTTTTAATTAGTTCTTCACATTCTGCATCAAACCATTCCCTTTTCTTTTTGCTCTTTTTTCACCCAATAACTTCCTCTGCTGCTTTGAGTGTTACGGTTTTTATATTTCCCCATTCTTGGTTTATATCTGGTGTTTCTGTTGTCTGTTGTAGTTTCTCCTTTAGGTTTTCTTCTAATTTTTTGCACACTTTCTTGTTCTGGAAATTTTCTACATCCCACTTACAGGTGTTCATTTTTTTCTTTTCTACTGATATTTTTTGTTTCAATGTTGCTACTACTAGAAAATGGTCTGTATCTGCGTTTGCTCCCCTATAAGATCGTGCATCTCTTATTTCTTTTGCCCTTTTTCTTGTTACCAATATATGGTCTATTTGGTTGCCTATTTTTGTTCTTGGGTGTATCCAAGTTTCCTTATGTAGTTTTTTATGTTTAAATCTTGTAGTACTGATACTCATTCCCATCGCGTTTGCATAGCTGCATAACTTCTGACCATTTTCGTTCGTTTTCTCATGAATTGTTTCCTTTCCCGCGACTTCTCTTATGTAGTCC
This sequence comes from Agriotes lineatus, assembly GCA_940337035.1. Taxonomy (NCBI): domain Eukaryota; kingdom Metazoa; phylum Arthropoda; class Insecta; order Coleoptera; family Elateridae; genus Agriotes; species Agriotes lineatus. The sequence goes on along the minus strand of OW679194.1, from coordinate 31,069,427 downwards.
TCCTTCCCTATTTGCGCGTTGAAATCTCCCAGAGTTATTAAAGTGTCATGTTTTTGCACTTTTTCGCTTACTAGTTGTAATTGTTCATAAAATTTTTCCTTTTCATGTTCTTCTGCTTGTTCTGTCGGAGCGTATGCATTTATGAATGTTATATTCGTTATTTTCCCTTTTATTCTCATCAAAGATATTCTCCCATTTATAGGTTGGAAATGCATTATATTGTTTTTCATTTTATTGCTTATGATGAAACCTGTGCCGTTTTGTCCTTGTCCTTCGTCTCCGCTGTACAACATTACAAAGTTTCCTTTTCTTATTTCACCCTGCCCTCTCCATCTTATTTCTTGTACTGCCGTGACGTCGACATTGTATCTGTTTAATTCGTTTGCTATTTCAGTCATTTTTCCTGGAGATAACATGGATCTTATGTTCCACGTTCCTATCCTTATAACATCTTTCCTTCTTTTTTTCTTTTGGGTTTCATGCTTTCTATTACTTTTTCTTGGGTTTTCTGTTGGTTTCTGCTTTATATTATTTTCCTTAATCATTAGCCTTTTCGTTGCTTGGGTCGTCGTTGTTCCTTGTTGTTCAACGTTTTTTTTTAATTATTTGAACTAAGAATACTTTTATTATTTAAAAATTATTAAATTATGAAATTTTATCATTGAATCTTGAAAAAAGACAAATAAATAACAATCAATATCGGTGTAATAACGTCTTTTTAAAATTATATGATAACTAAATTTTCTTTCTTCGTTACTTCAGGCTACGAATAAGATATCGAGATACGGTTTTCACTAGCCTATTTAGGTATCATTTCACTACATTTTTATGAAAAAAAGTCATATTATTGCATTTAATTTTTTAGAGAATTTTACAATTTTCTGTTATTATATCAAAAAACGCGCTCTAGCGGCATCACTAAGAATTAGACATATCACAGGTAAGATGGGTTTCATGGAACAATAAATGCTTTTTCCAACGAGACTAAGTTTGTTAAAATCCGTTCAGTGGTTTAGGAGTTACACTTGTTTATTTAAAAAAACATTGAATTACCCCCCACCACTTTATTTTAATAGATAAGTCAAAAAGTGTTAAACAAAAATTACTTGAGTAAAGCTTAGCTTTAATAAGCATATATCTTTTGCTAACATTTACTAGGTGGATTTCAGTGAAAATCACTTTAAAGGTTTAAGATGGCGGTTACGCCCCCTGGTGAACATTTTGGAAATCTGAAAATATTTTCTACGGTCTTCTTTTGGCCACTTTAGTCATAAAATTTTTTACCGAAAGTCTCTACGACGAATAGTTTCCAAGATACAGCACTTTGCATTCTTATCTGGCCACCCTGTACATTTGTTGCTTTGTCGCAAGCCATTTCTAAAGGTATTACTCGTACATTTGACAATAACAAACATAAGCAAGTGAATTTTATTTTTTGTTTCCAAAGCCTCCTCATTATACAGCAATTCTTTGCACCCGTCCGAACTATTAGTTGTCAACAAATTTTACACTATTTGTATATTATCATATTTTTTGTATAGTCCGACTGTAAGTTAAGCTTGAATAGTGAATGAAATAATTATTAAACATAAAAATATAGGTATAATGGAACATTAAACAAAGCAATAAGAGGATTGAAGAATAAGGCTGCCTTTTATGCAAAAATTGTAATCGTCCGAACTATTAGTTGTTAGGGCTCGTACTTATAGTCTATTCAGTAAACATAAAAACACAAAGCGGCCTTTGTCTAGGAATGTATTTACAAAAATTTACTAAAACAAATAGGTTAAGGATATGACATTTACTTAGCATCTGTCATAATAGTATATTACACAACAAGTTTAGAAAAGTAAAGTTTTACTAAACGAAAATAGCTTGATTGAGTACAAGCGAGTAACTTAAAAAGCTATATATACTCCATTTACTTGACATCTGCACTGCCAGCGTCAAATTTAAAAAAAATGTCTTGACTATATTACCTCAAAAATAATGTGTTTTTTATTAGACTGTACAGTAATTTAATTGTTAAAATGTGAAAAACGGCAGTGGTGCCAACATAATGTCAGTTTGACAGTGCAGATGACAAGTAAATGAAGTATAAGTTTAGTAAAACTACTTTTCTTACGAAGTGTGTATACTATTTTTTCGTATTTTGTATTAGTACTTATAAACAAACATTTATATAAAAGCATTATACCACATGTCCATTAAAAAAGGCGGCTGTGGAAATTCAAATGTATCCGACATAATAATTTTCATTGCTTGCTTGCTTGATGCCACTTTGAGAGCAAACCCGTGGGCCGAATTGGCTGATTTTGGTGTCGATCGACTCAGGGCGACGCAAGTAAGCCAGTAGTAAGGTTTTCAAATTTTTATAAGTGACTGTTTTTTATGTGGATTTCCTTGTTGATAGCTAACCCATATATATATTATACATATATTGCTAGTAAGGCCTGGGAACGGCCGAAAACATTACGGCGCCGAAATAGTCTTACTCTGAGTATAAAGCGTCTCGTGCGCATGCGTGAAAATTCGAACTCCGCCTTTAGAAGCAAATTTTAAACTTGACTGGGAGGTTCACTTCCCCCCACCGCGCGGACGACGCCGATGCACTTGCGCACAGCTCACCATATACATTGAAGAGTTGGTCGTCTGTCTCACTTCCTTCGTGACCCCCCAACTCATAGTCGCTAGCAATATAGTTCTTTAAATATATGAGCTAACCTCGAAATTAACTCGACACACAAAATGGATTACTCTTGTACAAATTGCATTAAATGAATTATTTCGCGCCCAATTTGGGTGCAGAACGCTAGTGAATAATATGTTAGTTGCGCTGTAAGTCTATGTCGAATTCTAGGTTAGCAGGTTAGGTTTTCCGTCAGTTTTGACACAAACTGACACAAAACCTAACCTGCTATCTTTGATTTTGACAGTGACATTACCATATAGTAAAGTGACACTTTTATGCACCAAAGTGCCACTTTAGTAATCGATTTTGAATTTAGTAAAATAGCACATTATACAAAATGCAAAAAATGTTATTTTTAATAATGTTATACAATAGTTATATATGATACAAGTGTGTAAAGCTAGTCTTTAGTAACGAGTGGGGCGAGTATGCTTTACGCATGTGTCATACAATATTTTATCTATGATAGAATCTAGACATGATAAATATAAAAAATATTCTATTTGAAATCGGCATTAAAGTACCTCGAGATCGTCATTAAAATACTAGAAATCAGCATTAAAGTAATTCATTGTTTTATGACTTTTTTGTAGGTGGCGAGGCGACAGATAAACGTCAATCGACGTTAACATAACCTACAAATGTTGGTTTAAATCTTTTAATTTCACGATTTCTTGATTTCAAATAAAACATAATGTACTCCTCGGCACTGAAGTTTCTTTTTATCCTTCATGTGGTTTATTTGCCTTTATCGGCAATTAACACCACACTCGTGATAAAAAGCTAAACTTCAGTACCTTGGTATACAAACTACTACTAAATGTAAATTACGATTACTACATAACAACCGCCTGTAATTTTGCATGGTTAAAAATTTAAGCACGTTGCTACTGACGACATGACTAACGAAACCATGTTATTAACAGCTGTTTTACAAAGTTAAAACTGCTAACTAAAAGTCAATTTTACACACTGTCGAAGATAAATACAAGGTTTTGGAAACTATTGACGTGGCGTTTATTAATAGGTACTTTTATTACATTTTATGTAAGTTCAGCTGAGAATTTTCAGAAAAACATGTTAACCTGCCTTTATACAGGTGTGGAAACCTTTGCAAAATAAAATACAGAATCTCTAGTTCAAAAATAGTATGCATATGCCAACTTCAGAAAAATTAAAATGTGTTTGTATTTACTTGAATGGCCTAGAAATCTACCTTCTTTATACTGAGTGTCTTAAAAAGAATTACACCTAGTAGGTTTTGAATTCTGTTTGCATATAAATTTTTGTGCCCTAGATTGTTATTGGTATTGCCAGCGTACATAATAGTAATTTTTGAAGTAAGTGGGCGAAGTAAAAATTTTTGAGCGTGAGAATGCGTGAAAACTCCAATAAATGGATTAGGAGGGTCCTGGATGCAATAATCATAACCCACTCAGGGTGAAGAGCTTTCTAAGAAGAAGGTTCGCTGAATTTTTCCTACTGCTAAGCCAAATCAGAATACAATTTTTTAATATAAAGGTGACTAAGAGTCCACTTATGCAACTTATGGAAAATCTCAGAATAAGAATATAAACTTCTCGAAACATATGACCTCGTACGACGCCAAGCACAATTAAAAATGAAGGATCACATTTCATATTCATGTTATCATATCAGTTTCATATGTGTGTTTCTCTTGTTTTTCAATAAACAACAAATTAAATGTAAAAAACATTAAAATTATTTGTTTTACATCTATTCGCAAATTAAAAATGTATACATTTCTAACCATATACTAATTTAAAAGTTTTTCACAGTGTGCAGCGCTAGCTCTGTATTAATTATTGAAAAATAAATTTTTTAATTGTTTTCATACACACTTACATCCAGTCTTATAAAAGCCACTAATCTGACGTTAACTTTAATTCGCTGTTAAAATAAACAAAAGCTCATCAAAATGTGTTTACTAATAAATAAAATGTCATAAGCACTATCGTTTTGATGCGCTTTTGTTTATTTTAACAGCGAATTAAAGTTAACGTCAGATTAGTGGCCTTTATAAGACTGACTGTTAGCCACTTACTGGACAATTAAAAAAGAATTCTTCAGCAATTTTTTATATGTAAAAGTTAATAGTTTCAAAACGAAACTGCGTCAGCCACATGTTTATAGGTCTTTATAATATTCTTATTTTGAAGTCCTCGACACCTTCCATAAATGAAGACTGTTGTTAAAAGGTTTAATAATTGTATAATTCTACAATCAAAATATAGAAGTGTACATTTTATCTACTAAAAATAAAATCAAGCATTTTTAAACATTTACAAGGACTCTTTAAGATGAGCATTTAAATAGTACTTTTTAGAACTGTCTATCCATCAATTGATTATTATATGAATATTGTATCAAATGTCATCTACATAAATGATCAATGCAATTATTCTTCTTCTATTGCCTTATAATATCAGAGTCTCGAGTTTTTGTAATTTGATAACTCCATACAATTATATATAAAACAGCTTTCTTACCTTTCTAATTTTCCGTAGCTTTTGAACTTCCGTTTCATAGTATTTCAGTTGTTGTGACAAAATTGCATTCTGATTATTCAACCACTGTTCATAGACAACTTGAACTTGTCTATCCTGCTCGGTAACGATATTTTCTGGTGGAAGAGGCGGTGCTGGCAGTAGCGTAACATTAAATGTCGGAACTTGAGGAGGGGTTTCAACTGCAGGTTGTGGCGTAGCAACTGGAGTTGGCCGAGCTGGACTTTGCTGCCACTGACTCAGGTTGGTTGGTTGAGTTGGGAAATTGGGCCGACTTTGGTTGCTCTGAGAGCTTGATGCTGACAAAAGACCTTGAGCTGTGAAAAGTCACGATTAGTTGCACAATATAAACGAAATTGCTTTTAAATGTACCAGGAACACTTTGTGTGGGAGCGGTGTTCAATCCAATATTGTTACCCGAATTGAAAACATCAGCTTTTAATCTTTCAAAATCATGATCACTTAACAGTGCAGATCCGTTACTAGATGACGAAACATCTGATGTAGATGTATTCGTCTGCGATTGCATTTGCTGTTTTTCCTGTTCACGTTTTTCTTGTTCTAAAAGATCTTCTAAAAGGAGCGGCTGTTCCTGAAAAAATTTATATTAAACTACTAAATCATAGCTGCTGGTTTTACTCGTATGATGGTTATTTTTCTACTAATTTTACAAGCAATGTATTTAACTAACTATTTAAGCACAAATCCCACCACCTAGCTTTATATGATTAACCGAAGGTCAATTGAGCAATCTACTTGTGAGTTTCGTTCTCTCTAACGTCTAGCTGCTTTAGAGCCAATTGTTAAATTTTTCATACGAGTTTTTCCTGCAGTGTTACGAGAACCTAGCACTCCAATAACTTGTTGCTAAAAGGTAGGCTACACAAATAATACGGACACGGAAAGACATGCTGCAAAATCACAAAATATAAAAACACTGGTCTGGTAAGTGGAAGCGGTGCTAAATTAAGTAAAGTGTTAATATATTATAGGGGTGTAGTCTCACCTGCAGGAGCAAGGGTCTCCGTTGCAAGTGCGGGGGCAAGCCCTGCAGAGGCATGGGATGCATGAGTCCCGGTGGTAGGCGTAGTGGCCCCATGGGCGCAGTCCCCATTCGCAACCCCATCTACCACATACATGCAAGCAACACCATACCGCAACCATTGTTACTGTTAGTACTAACACCCCTACTTATATACCCTTTACCATGATTAAAACAAATTAATATGTAGGTTAACTGATATTAGTGAACTTCTGCATGAAAACGAATGTATTGTTAATGGATGTGTAAATATCTCTGGAAATTATTTTTATTTCAATGTTTGCAGTCCCTACCAAACAGTAATTGTTCGTCATGTTGTGACTGTCAAGAAATAATACGCAGTAAAATGCAAGCACGATAGACCATTTTACATTATGTTGGAATATTGAGTGGAGTTACGAAGTGATCTGATCACTGCTAAACCTACACTTTACTATTGCGTCAAGTGCTGAAAGTTAGACAATTAATATCTTTCTTATCTCACTTATAATGGGGTTCAGGGAACAGCCAATATTATTCCATTATAACGGAGTGCCCATCTTATCAGAACTTTGTTTTTGAAGTTGAAAACAGAACCGAATTCCTCAGCTTATAATTCTAACATGTGCTCTGTTATAATGGATGATTCATTTAGTGGTACTCTTTCCAGTAGGGATTTTAAGACAGATCAAACTATCATGGTATTTTTGTTCAGTATTGTTTTGACATTTCTTCACGGAAAGGCTTAGCCCGGCACAGCGTCTACAAATTATTCAGCTGCATTACGAAAATCTGCGTTCTACGAGGAATCTGTTTTGTGGGCTTAGAGCAACTTATGATCCACATAATTGGCCTACCGAACGCACAATTCACTATATCATCGACAAATTAGAAACCAATTTTCATTATTGCATAATACGCGACCAAATAGACCACAACATCCAGCACATAGTGAAGAAAATATAGCAGCGGTAGCTGAGAGCGTACACGATGACCATGATGAATCGATTCAGCGCTGTTCTCAACAGCTTGTCTTATCGTATGGAACAACTTGGCGTATTTTATGTAAGGAGATCTTGGTTTAAAAGCATACAAAATTCAGCTCGCGCAAGAATTGAAACCAGCCGACCTTCCGAATCGTCACCGTTTCAGTGTTTGGGCTCTTGAAAAGCTTAAAGAAGATCCTATTTTCAACCAAAATATTGTTCTGCGATGAGGCCCATTTCTGGTTTAATGACCACGTCAATAAGCAAAATTGCCGTATTTGGGCTGAAGAGCAACCCGAAGAGGTTCAAGAACTACCACTACATCCATACAAAACAACGGTTCGGGGTGGTTTATGGGCTGGTGAAATCTTCTAAAATGAGACCGGCCAGAATGTAACTGTGAATGGCGCCCGTTATCGCGCCATGATAACGGATTATTGCTGCTTGAAATTGAAGCCCGTCATCTCAACAATATTTGGTTACAAGATGGCACTACTTGCCACACAGCTTGTAAAACCATGGCATTATTGCAAGAACAGTTCTGTGAACAGTTAATTTTACGCTTCAGACCGGTGAATTGACCGCCTAGATCAGGGGTGGCAAACCAGTGGCACGCGTGCCATTGATGGCACGCGGCAAAATAATTTGGGCACGGCCTTAATTAAGGAATTTAGGTACCTCCTACCGGTGCCGAAACAGCAACAGACTGCGCGACAGAGATAGGTAGATTTCCCGCAAATTTCTGACCGAACGGATGGGAGTGAGCTACGGAGTGAGCTAGCGCGGGCGACTCGGAGGGACGGTGAGAGATTTTTAAATATTGAATAAATTTTCCTCTGCGTAGCTAGGCAACCCTATTTTCATCTTGTGATAACATTTTTCAGCAAATTACAGCTATTTTGCTGTCAATTTATACCACTCTGCATTTCAATAGTTTTTCTGGTGGTCCTCTTCCAATTTTTGGGAGATTTTGATAACCTCAGTTGAATTGCGTGTGGTAGTATTTCTCGACCTTTTCCATCCCAGCCTTCACTTGAATAAGTTTGTTGCCCCTCGGCTTCGTGCTTCACCAGTTTAATGATAGCTTGGTTCATTTGTGAGGGAGAATTTGGAAGCAACGAAAGCCCACTGAACGTTAGGATAATTGTTTATGGTTGCAATCCTTACGTTCACTACGCTCTTGCGGAATTTTGTGGCCCACTTTCGTTGTTTGCACGGCACTCCAGGCTGTCCGCTACCTCCAGGTTAGTCTTTTTCAGGTCCCACCTTTTAGCTCGGTTATGTACCTAAGAATATGTATTTTTAGCCTATTTCTACCTGGCATTATTTGATGGCACGTCATGGTCTCATTAACCATTTCTTTAGAAAAAATGGCACGTAGATCAATAAAGGTTCGCCACCCCTGGCCTAGATCATGTGATATCACACCTCTAGATTTTTTCCTTTGGGGCTAAGCCAAGTCTACATGGATAAGCCAGCAACGATCAAGAAGTTGGAAACCAATATTACTCGCGTTATTTGGCAATACCACTTTTTTTTTAATTACGGTGCAGCAGGCGACTAGTGTCTGACCTGATCAAGTGACCATACCGAAAGAGATCATTTCCCCCAGAACCGCAGAGCATTACTACAGGGGAGACGATTACTTTTTTTTTTTCTTTAATGATGTCGGAAGGAGTCTTCCGAGTGGCTATTGCGAAACACCAGACTCTGGAACCGGTTAGCCCATTACTTCAGAGTCTGGATCGTCGAGTCAAAAAACCTTCTACATATTATGGATGTACTATTTATATGTCATGCTCTATTTTGTCCCGGAGTATCTCCTGGACCATCTCCGTAATTGCATTCCAGTTTTCTTTACTTTCCAACATATTCTCAATGATGTCCGTTGTGATGTTTCTATTCACCTTCTTGTTTGTGTTCCTCCGGATGTTCCATACTTGTTACATTGAAAGAAAGTGTGCTCTGGGTCGTCTCTCTCGTGGTCACAGAACAAGCACTTCTCTTCTTCTGTTTTCTTGATTCTCTTTTTGTAGGTCATGAAGCTGCCATGTCCGCTGATCATTTGTGTGAAGTAGAAATCTACTTCCCCGTGTTTTCTCCCTATCCATGCTTTCAGGTCTTTTATAAGGGGAGACGATTACTGTCACATGAGTTCTAAGGGTAGCTTAACCACTTTATTGGAGTGTTAGTCGTTTTGAGATTGTCTTACTTTTTCATCTCTTTCTTTGATCTTCATGATCTTTTTGATGATTCTATGTATGTCCAACCAATTTTGAGAAGATTCCAACATACGTTGAATTAGATTCCCATGAGTAGGTGGTTCTACCATAATAATTTCCATTTTTATCCTCTCTAGTCTAAATCGGTGACATACAAATATTGTGTGTCCTGGCGAATCTGTTAGGCCACAATAATGACAGTTATCCTCCTCCTGAATCTTCATTCTTTTAAGGTAGGTGTCGAAATTACCATGACCTGTCAGTACCTGAGTAAGATAATACTGTACTTCTCCACGAGTTCTGTGAACCCATGCTTCCACTACTGGTATTAGGGATTTAGTCCAGGCTGAGATATCGGAGTGATCATCCCATCTAGTTTGCCACTTCCTGTTTTGCATATCTTCTGTTGGCTGGATTGTTGCCATGTCTCACACATCTTTCGTCAACCAATAGTTCAATGGGCGGTATGTCCGATATGACATGCAGCGCTTCCGTGGCTGCGGTTCTGTAAGCTGAGCACACACCAACTAACGTTTTCCTTTGAGATTTTTCTAGCATTTTTACGTACTTCCCTTTCTTCATCGCTTTCTGCCATATCGGGGCAACGTATAGTATTATTGAACTGATCACTGTTGTAAGGATTTTTCTTCTGCCAAATTTTGGTCAGTATGTATTGCCCATGAGCCTGGACAGACTTGCTGCTGTTTTTTCCGCTTTGCGTGACGTTCTTATAATATGAGCCGTCATGATGGAGTTTCTGTTAAACTCAACTCCTAAGTATCGGATAGAGTTTGTCACCTCTATTACACTTTCTCCCACCTTGAGGTTTAGGTTGTGTAATTTTCTCCTGCCTTCTAATATAACGGCCTGGGTTTTTTCTGGAGCTATTTCCAGCTGGTTTTCTTTACCAAATACCACTTAAAATGCTCGAATCATCAAAAATTGGAACCTCATAATGGATCATCTTTGCCGCAGTTATGGCCAACATTTGACAGAAATAATCTTTAAAAAATAAATGTAAAGAATGGTTCTTTTGTATTTATTTAATGTTTTATTTCTTTTTATTTTTGAAAAAAGTACCTATAAATGAATCACCTGATAGAAATATTGATTGTTCGTTTCTGCAGAAACCATTTAAAAAGCATTTGATCCTACTTTATGACGTGTTTCCATAGAAATAAAATTTTTTCTTGACATTTCCAGATGCTTGAAGCTATTGACAGCCGCTTACACCCTTCGGCTTGCGTTGTACCAAAGTTTTTCAGAAGAAATTACATGAGAAGACGACTATTGGGTTGCCAGCAATCTTGACGATACAAACGGTCCATTATAAAATGACAAGTCGGCGACATGAAGAGATCCCTTAATCTATTTACTGCAGAGAACGCGCCGGCGCGGCGATAACTCCCCTCAAAATTTGCAGACGCCGCGCTATAGCGTTCCTTACTTCACCGGTTTCAAAACTGTAGTATGAATTGCGCAAGTAACTTTAATGTATGATTTTTGATCTGCATATAGTCAAAAGTTAATACTAGTAAAAACATGTGTTCATTAGCGAATTTTTTCGTACATTTTTTATAATAGGCTTTACGGACAGGGAGAGGGCTGACACGTCACATCTGCAGCAAATGTGTTAAAAAAATTAGTTTGGATATAATAGGACTTTTAACCAATTTTTAGTACATTACAAGTGAAAGTCCATTATAAGTGAGACCACAATAGGAGATGGTTTCAGTTTGTTATTTATTTATTGTGAATAATGTCTAAGCATGCGGAGTGTCATGTATATATATATTGATCTTTCATTCCTTATCGGATAATTGATCGCTTTTTTTACGAAGCTCTTCGATTCTTTTTTCATGGTGAATCACTCCATAAATTCCCTTGTATGTTTTCCTTTTGTTATAGGTTGCGTCTTGCCTTCTTTATGGTGTTAGTCCATTCTTGTCTGTTCCTTGTTAGTGTTCTCCAATCGTGTATTCCTAGCCTCCTTATATCCTCATGTAATTGGTTTTCCCATTTTATTTTGGGTCTTCCTCTGGATCTGTTCTCCATTGGTTTCCAATTTGTTATTTGTCTTATTAGTTCCTGTGTCTTTCTTCTTTGTAAATGTCCGAACCATTTGAGACGTCTTTCTCTTATGATGCTAACAATATCTTCTCCTTCCATAATGTCTTTTATTTCATGATTCATTAGTATTCTAATTTCTCCTTCTTGTACCATTTTAGGGCCCATTATTCTTCTAATTATCTTTCTTTCTATTATTCGCAGTCGTTCTTGGTCTTTGGTAGATAGGCACATTGTTTCTGCACCATATGTGAGGACAGGTCTAATTGCAGCTTTATATATCTTCATTTTCGTCGAATTACTTAGTGTTTTGTCTTTCAGCAGTTTTTGGTACTTCCAATACGCTCTGTTTCCTGCTTGTACTCTCTCAGTTATTTCTGTACTTCTGTCATTTTCCCCATTAACTACTGTTCCTAGGTATCTGAAGTTTTTCACCCTTTCGAAATTATGAGTTCCTATGCCAATATTCTTTATATGTGTATTTTCTTTCCTAGAGCTTATCATATACTTTGATTTATTTTCATTTATCGTGAGTCCCCTTTTTTTTGCTTCTCTTTCCAGTTTTATTAACGCTTTTTCTAGGCTTCCTTTATTCCTCGCTAACAGAACTATATCGTCGGCGTAAGATATAATTTGTGGTTGGTACTGTGCTATAGTCTTATTTATTGCTGTAGATTTTACCACTCCTTCCAAAACGATATTGAAAAGTATTGTAGATAGGGCATCCCCTTGTCTCACCCCTTTTTCTATTTTGACGGTTTCTGACATTCCTACATTTGTTATAACTTTTGCTTGCGAATTTTCCATCGTCATTCTAGTTAATCTTATTAGCTTGGCTGGTATATTCATGTACTGCATTTCTTTTGTTAATTCTCTTCTGATGATACTATCAAATGCTCGTTGGAAGTCAAGAAATAATATGTGAAGTTCGATTTGATGCTCGTAACTTTTCTCGATTGTTTGTGTTAAAATGTGAATGGCATCTACCGTCGATCTACCTTTCCTGAAGCCCTGTTGATGTTGTCCTATCTCTTTTTCGGTGTGCTTTGTTAGTCTATTTTTCAATATTGTTGTTAGTATTTTATATGCTGTATTCAGAAGCATGATTCCTCTGTAGTTTCTACTATCAGTTGAGTCCCCTTTTTTAAAGATTGGTGCTATCAATCCTATTTTCCATTCAGATGGCATGTTTTCTTCTTGCCAGATTTGAACTATTAAATTATGAAGCCGTTTTAGCAAGCTGTCACTACTTTGTCTGATTAGTTCGTTATTGATTTCATCAGGACCAGCTGCCTTGTTAGATTTAAGTTGCTTAATTACCTCTGTGAATTCCTCGTAAGTGGGTGCTTCTTCTTCATTATCTCTGTCATCTATAATTTCTGGGCTCTCTTCTTCCTTGTTGTCTTTATTTGAATAGAGTTCTCTAAAGTATTTTTCCCATGTTTTTTTATTAATTTTCCCGGTTGTTTTTTTGATACCTTGTTGTTTAATGTACCCAAAAAGTTTTTTGTTGTCTTTATTATTCTCCTCGAGTTCTTTCATCTGTTCGTTAATCCAGTTGGTTTTTTTCTTTTTGCATAGTTTTCTTGCCTCCTGTTTTAGCCTATTGTATTCTTGTTGTTCATTTAATCCTCCTGTTCGTAACCATCTAATTCTTGCCTGTGTTTTCGCCTTTACCTTGCCTTGGCATTCTTCATCAAACCAGTCCTTCGTACTTTTGTGGCTTCTTTGACCTATGGTTACTTCAGTAGTCGCAATTATGCAGTCTCTTAGGGTTTTCCATTCTTCTTCTTTGTTGGTATTATTGACTGTTGACAGAGTTTCTTCCATCCTACCTCTGTAACTTTCTCTTATCTCTGTGTTCTTCAGCTGTTGTAGATTCCACCTCTTTCTCTTCTCTGTTATTTTTGTTTCCCTGATTATTTTCATCTTCATTTTTACAATTACAAGCGAGTGATCGGTATCAGCATCTGCTCCTCTAAACGATCTTACGTCATGTACAATTCTTTGCCATTTTTTCGATATAAGAGCATGATCAATTTGATTTCCATCTGTTCTGCCTGGTATCATCCACGTTATTTTGTGTTGCCTCTTATGTTTGAACCTTGTGCTTATTATAAACGTATTCGATAATGAGGCTAGATTACATAGTCTACTTCCATTGTCGTTTGTGCGCTCGTGGATGGTTTCCTTTCCTGCTACTTTATCGTTATAATCTTCTTTCCCAATTTGTGCGTTGAAGTCTCCTACTATTACTAATATATCATTTCTGGGTATTGTTTCAATTACTTCTTCTAGTTTCTCATAGAATGCCATTTTGTCTTCGTCTTTTGCTTCTTCGGTGGGAGCGTAAGTGTTTACTATAGTTAGATTTGCTTGTTTGTTTTGCATTTGAATATACGATATTCTTCCATTTATTGATTTAAAGTGCATAATTTTTTCTCTGAATTTGCCATTTATCATGAATGCAGTACCATTTTTTCCCTGTTTATCTTCCCCTGAGAAGTAAAATGTAAAGTCTTTCTTGTCAATTCTGCCTTCTCCTTTCCATCTTACTTCCTGGAGTGCCAGAATGTCCATATTGTACCTTTTCATCTCTTGTGCCACTTCATTCATTTTACCCACTGCTAATAATGTTCTAACGTTCCAACTTCCTATTCGTATTACATTTCTTTTACTTTTCTTGCTCATTGTCCTCTTCGTTGCGGTCGTTATCTGGTTTTCTTCTGCTTCTATTATGTTTAGGGCTTGAATTTCCTTTTGTTTCCTCTTTCTAACTTTGGGAAGTTTTTTGCCTGTTCGAGGGTATGAGTTTCGTCGTTCCACTGCCAAAGTTCCTCTTCTAGCCACATTTTTTTGAATCCTATCTTTACTTTTTTTCCTCCCATCCTTTCCAGATCAGATTGTTTTTTAATTTTTGATTGGATTTTTTGTTCGTGCTTCGTTATATCATTATCTATGTATATTTTCGTGCCTTTTAGTTTACTTTTATTTTTTAAAACCAGTTTTTTGTGTTCCATACTTTCAAATTTTACCACCACGAAAGGCCGTTTATTATATGGGTTAATTAGTTTAGTATCCTTAACTGTTATTTCTGTTTGCAATTTGTTATTTAAAAATTCTTGAACCTCTCTGTTAATGTTTCCATCCTTGAAGTCTACCCCTTTAATTGTAACGTTCAGTTCCCTTTTCTTTTTCTCCCATTTTTCGGTGTTCGATTCAAAAAATTTAATTCTTTCTAGTATCTCGTCTTTAGATTTCTTCAGATCTTGTATTTCTTCCTTAAGTGTGTGTTGTTCTCTCTTTAATTCTTCCATTTCTGTTCTTATTGCATCTAATTTTCCCTCAATTCTAGTACTTCTTGATTCCATTCTATCTAGCTTGTCACTTATATCTTGTAGTATTTTTTCCATTATTAGTTACTGCTTGGATTCTTTAAATTCCACCTTTAGTTAAAAACAGTACACTCGTTTAACAATCGTAGATTGTTAGGCGTAACAAATTTTAAATACGGATCTGCTCTTTATTTGTTATTAAAGGACACGTTTATGTGCCGTCAATCTTTCTTATCGGCGGCTCTCGATATGGGCCACGATACACTTTGTATCGTGATATGGGCGATGTATCTAACCCGCACCGTGTGCTGACGCGCACTTGGTGTCACGCTATTTTAACCTCTATTACCGAATATATTACGTTCACTTCTTTCTACTGCACAAATCTCGCTATCTGAATACGTTTTACACTGTTTTAAACCACTGTCACGTTGATTTAGTTTAACTTAAACCAAAGTGCACACCTTCTGGTTTTAATTTATCGAATTTCCGCTTTAAATTAGCCGAAATTACGACCGGATTTATACGCGAACACTCTCGACTACAACCTCTGTTACTATCCGGAGTGTCATGTACATCTTATATTATAAGAGCTGATGCCGGTCGCCGGCCGACCGACTGAAAGCAAGTGGCGCGCAGCATGAAAGCGCACAAGTGGCGACGCGGCAAGCATTTGTATTGTTAACGTTGGCAGGGCCGGACGTAGGCTGGCTGCCGCTTTGAGCACGCACTGTTATTGTTAACCGTTTCTTTACGCTGGCAGGGCCACCGTCGGCTGGCCACGAGTTCTAGTTAAACACTAATTGCTAAGGAGTTTCAACCCTAACACATTCGCCAGTCGCTGACGATTGCAACCGGTTCGTTAAGACATCTACAATGCATTTAAGCAGGCCTGTTTTCCTACCTGCTACTAAGTCGTTACTACCAAAATCCGTTCGCGTACGTTCAGTCGCTATTCCCTCGACATCTCTGGTAGCAGATTTTTCTCTTGGGCATGGTAACTTAGCAACATTAATTTTTATTTTTTTTTATCAATATTCATATTATAAACTGCAACTAGTCGCGAGTGGAAAACACTAATATCACTGCGGAAGGAAAACAGGCAGACATCTTGACGAACCTGTCACGGCTACTCGGTCGTAGTCGTTAGCGACTGACGAATATGGAGGAAAACGCTGCTTAACATTGGACCAAAGATTTTACATCACTTCTGAAAAATGGCATTATTTTGATTTACGTCATTTTAATTTTTTTTTTTAATTTCACTAGGATCAAATTTGAAATCTTTGGTTCAGTAGTCAGTATGTTTAATCACTGAGTGACTGCGATCTGTGATGACAATCAATTATGAGTAATTTATTACAAATTGAATAGTCTGTTATTTTATCAGATGTTGAGTTTTAAGGTTATCTAGAGCAGTGATTCTCAATGGAGGCCATGGAGGATCTCTAGAAGGCAACACAGAACATTTAAAAAATTAGGACCACACTGATATCGTAAAAACTCTCAGGCAAACCAGGAGAAAAAAAAAATAAGAACCACTGCTGCTTTGTCAAATATGATTTGTGAGAATAACTTTAATTAGAAAATAGAATGCAGTTCTTTGAGAAATTCTAATTTAAAAACTAATACTAAAACTGATGAGAAAATTACAAACAAGACCAGGTTCCATACATGGAAATCATAGTTTGACTTACTGATATATTTATTTATTTATTTATTTATTTATTTATTTATATGAGGTAAGTTACATTATTTCCCATGTTTCCAAAATTCTCATTTTGAGAAATGATCAAGAACATATTTATTTTTAAATCGCACATTTAGAAAAAACGTGCAGTGACATATGTGACAACAGTTGGAGAAATCACATTTTTTCTTTCAATAAATTAATCAAGTTCGGCCACTTCATTCCATGTAGGAACATTGCCAGAGACAAGGCGAGTCAGGGTTGCCGAAATATCTCTTTACGAAACCCAGTCATCTGGCACACCGTTAAAGGCATACTGGGTGGATGTAATTAGCATCATGCCTTTGACGACTGCCTTACTTTCGGTACTTCCACAACTGTGGTTTCAGTACCTAATTTTTAAAGCGACTGGGTGGGCTGCCCACCAGTTGCCAGATGTCGGGATTGAACCCCGTACCGTGGCACCACAGCCTGACGCCCTAACCGCTCGGCCACGCTGGCGATTGAATAAATTAATAATTGACTCAAAAAAAATTTGGATTTGAAAGTAGCAGAATCACATTATTCCAAATTACAGCAGGCACTCGATAACGTAAACACCAGATAATGAAAACATCGCGCTAATGTAAACACAAAATTCATACTATAGGATCAAACAGAACGCTCGATAACATAAAGAATCTGTACAGTTCAATAACATAAACAGTTCTTGGCGACGGTTAGTCACCGATTTATATAGGGGATTCCCCTCTGCAACACAAATTAATTGCTGATTTATGTAGGGGATTCCCCTCTGCGACACAGCTGAGTCGATCGGATGGGTGTTTATGAGTGTTTATGATGCGTTTGCATTTCATTTTAGTCATACGTTAGAAATGAAGTAGTGGTTGCAGGACTACTGTAAATAATTGTAATTATTGGGAATTCTGTCGAAAAAAGGATTATTTATGCAAGAAAACTGGTTGTTTGGATCGTAAATTGCGCATATGCGCGTGCGCTAATGAAGTTCGTTGACATTTGGAAATAGAGTGACCAGTGACTGTAAAGTTTTCAAAATGAGTAATTATAATTGTTTGAAATGTAAGACGGAATTTAATGATAAAAAATATTTGGGTGATAAAGTGTTCAAATGTGATGCGTGTAAAAGAGTTATATGTGAGATATGTACTGCAGACGAATTTACACAGACTGAAATTAGAGTGTTGCAGTTAAAAAGTACCAGAAGATTGAAATATTTTTGTAAAGCATGTGATAAAATAGTGAGAAATAGAAGCTTGCTAGAAACAATCACAGAAGTGGTGGAAAAAGCGTTGGAGAAAAAAATTAATAAAATAACTGATGTAACTGAAAAAATGGAGACTTTAAGTCAAAATTTAATGGAAGTGGCTTCTGCTGCCAATAGCACGAAAGTAATACTAAGTGAGGGAGTAAAAACGGATACGTATGCTGATAAAATAAAGAAATCTGGAGAAAAATTATTGGTGAAACCTTTGGATAAAACAAATGTTGACTCGGACAAAACTATTGAAAATATAAAAAATGCCATTAAGCCAGCTGACTTAGAGGTTGGCATTACTGGTGTTAAGAAGATAAATAAATGGGGACTAATTATTTCATGTGATGATAAAGTGGACAGAGATAAAATTATGAAAGAAATAACAGATAGACTGGGGAAAAATTATAGTGCTAAAATGGTAGAGAAGAAAAATGTTAAGATTAAAATTATTGGAATGTCAAATTGACTAACAGAAGAAGAGTTAGAAATGTGCATCAAAAAACAAAATAAATTCAGCAACAAAGGAAACATGATCCTAAAAGTTGAAGTAATTAAAAACATTACAACTAAATATATGGCAATTGTGGGCACTGATGGTAAAACCTTTAATGAAATGAAGCAAATAGAAAAATTGAGGATTGAATGGGATATATGTGCGGTATATGAATAAGTTAACGTGATGCAATGTTATAAGTGTCTGGGTTATGGACATAAGGCTGGGATATGTAAAAATAAGAAGCATTGTATTTTGTGTGGTGAGGAGGGTCATAAGACAGTTGATTGTGAAAGTCAAGAGAGAAAATGCATAAATTGTATAGTAATTGGCAAGAGAATTGATGTTGAATTAGATTTTAAACATGCAGCTAATGATAGAAAGTGTCCGGTATATCTGAGACAAATAGAGAGACAGAGAGAATTAATTAAATATGAAGAATAGCAACTAATAACAAAATTAGAGAAAATTATATGTTTTAAAGCTCAGTGTGTAGTGGCACATCTCGATGAAATTGTACACTTTGTGGATTGTCGTAAGCCATCGGTACTTTGCCTAACAGAAACTCATTTAACAAATAATATTGAGGACTTTGAAATTAGCATAGACGGTTATAGAGTTATAAGAGTGGATTCTGAAAGTAGAGCTACGGGTGGAGTCGTTTGTTATGTGAAGCACGGTATCCAGTACGAAGTTGGTAGTTTAGAATGGGTAAGAGAACAAAACTACTGGATTTTACCTATTAAATTTTAAAATGAAGGTGAAACATTGATTTTAGTGTGTGTTTATCACTCGCCAAGTGCATCGCATGGGGACTTTTTAAGGTACTTTAGAGTTAATGTGTGAGGAAATTATTTTGGAGCATTTTGATAAACTAGTAATTGTTGGTGATTTTAATCTAGATCGGAACTCTGAGTTATACTATCCTGTCAATTTAGAGAAGTGTGTGAACGATTAGGACTCAAACAAATGGTTGAAGGTTGGACACACATTTTACAAAACAGTAGATCAATTATTGATCTAGCTATAACAAACTGCAGTGACTTAAAAGTGCAAGTTATAGATGAACATAAGATATCATACCATAGAACGCTCATGATTATTGGTGGTGATAGTCAATTAGAAATTAAAAGTATTGTGAAGTAAACTGTAAACTATCGATCAAAGAATATATCTGAAAAATTTGATGAATTTTTTGATAGGATGTCAATAATACTACATGAAGTTACACCGAAAAGAGAAATTGTGATAAAAAATGCATATTTATGGTTTAATAAAGACACATGATTGTATAAAAAGAAGAAATATTGCATACAAAAAATTTGTATTTACTGGATTGGAAATAGATTAGAAAAATTTCAAAAAAGAAAGAAATTATACGGTAAGGGCTATACAAATTCAAAAGTGCAAGTACTATGAAAGAAAAATAGATAAATGCAAAAACGACTCCAAACGAATGTGGAAAACATTCAAGTCGCTGTTTTCACAGAAAAATACAGAAGAATATTTAAGTATACAATTTGAAGATAACATTGTAATAGGTGAAAAAGATATAGCGGAAAACTTCAATAAATATTTTATTGACAGTGTTAATGACATAGTTTCTAGTATTACACCAACTAAGGTGACTGACTTATGAGATGCCTGATGTAGCCAGTGTGATGTCTGAATTCACATTACTAAACAAAACTAATCTGAAAACGGTTCTGAATAGCCTAGAAAATAAAAGCAGTCCGGATGGAATCAGTGTGAAGTTCTTATGTGACTATTTTGATGAGTTGTCAGATGTATTGTTACATTTGATAAATTCCTCGCTGGAGAGTGGAGTGTTTCCTCGGGGGCTCACGACTTCGTTAATTGTTTATATGGCGTTATCAAATTTTTTAAAAGAAAACAACATCTTGTGTGAACATCAGTCAGGTTTTTGGGAGGGATATAGTTGCGAAACGGCTCTTTAGTGTATACTACATAATTGAAAGGTGAGCATAGAAAAAAATGAAATGGTTGGAGTGGTCTTTCTAGACTTAAAAAGAGCTTTCGAGACAGTCGACAGAAAAATTTTAATTGAAAAACTGTTTAAGTATGGACTGAGAGGTACTGTTCTTGCCTGGATGACTTGTTATCTCAGTGAAAGGAGGCAAAAAGTGAAGTACGGTGAAGAAATATCTTCAGAACTTGACATAAACGTTGGCGTACCACAGGGGAGCATATTGGGTCCTTTATTATTTATGCTGTATGTCAATGACGTTGCTGCATGCATGGAGTTCTGCAATTTCCATCTTTTTGCAGATGATACAGTGATATATTATTCAGGTGAAAATTTTGTTAATGTAGTAAACGTTATAAATCAAGAATTGACAAGTGTTGGTCAATGGTTGTCAGCAAATAAACTTTAATTGAATATGTCCAAAACTAAATTTATGATGTTGGGAAATCTACAAAGAGTTGAATGCAAGAATTTCAATTAAAAATGAAGAAATAACTATGGTGGAACAAATTAAGTATTTGGGAATAATGAGTCTGCGAGTCTTGAATCGGCGCGCACGTGGAATAGGATACGCGAAAGGTCAAGCTCCGAGCCGAGCGCTAAGATAAGAAAAACAAAACCTAAACAAATATAAACATCTGTGAAGCCGGAACGTGAGATTTTATTTTGTGCCACAGGCACACATTAAGGAAAATTATATTATAGATAGATGCTGACTACATCTGTAAGAAAATATTTAAGAAATTAAGAGTGTTGGCTCGTGTAGGAAAATATCTGTCTGCGTACTCGCAATTACTTGTATACAATTCAATCGTGAGGCCGCACTTTTTCTATTGTGGGACAATATTATATTTGTTCAATGCAGGTGCATTGAACAGACTGCAGGTGCTACAGAATAGATGTATGAGGGTTATTTTGAAATGTGACAGATTTACTAGAATCAAAGATATGTTATGTGAATTAAGGTGGTTAAATGTAAGGCAATTGGGTAAATATTAGTGCTGGGAAATCCGTTACAGTTTGAAATCCGGATTTCGGATTTTAAATTATCTGGTATCCGAATAATCCGGAATCCGTTAGGATTTTACTATCCGGAAAAAATCCGCCAATGGCAATCCGCTATCCGATAAATCCGTTATTATGCTTTATCCGAAAACCGAATTATCCGAATAATTTGAAATCCGAAATTATCCGAAAAACAGAAATCCGAATATATCCCAGAAATCCGAAATCCGGATAAATACAACAAACGGAAATCCGGATTTAGCCCAAACATATTTCCTGGAACCTCATGAATTAAATTTTCAACTAACCTATTAAAAAAAAAGAAAAAAAAAGCTTATAACGTGTGTTGGTTTATTTTATACTTTATATAATCCAATAAAAAAATCTAATTCTGAATCCGCATATTAAATCCGAAAACGAATCGCCATAAGAATGCGAAAACCGGTTCTCCACGCACAATTTGTATCTACATAAAATCCTCATTTGCAGAAAATCCGGTATCACACAAAATCCGGATCTATATAAAATCCGGATTTACAGAAAATCCGGATGTACAGAAAATCCGGATAAATCCGAATATCGGATTTTTAACTTCTACCATATCCGGATATCCCGCCTATAAAAAATCCGGATATCCGAAAATCCGAATCCGCTTCCCAGCCTTAGTAAATATCAAGCAATGATATTCATATGTCAAATAATAAAAAAAGAAGTGTCAAATTATCTTCAGAACATATTAATCTTGTGTAGTGATGTACATGAACATGAAACACGAAATAGAGAAAACTTTTACTTGAGGACTCAAAAAAAGTGTATTTGTATTAATTAAATTTTTCATACAAGTCAAATAGAATATAATAACTTAAGTGCCAGTATTAAAAAAGCGAAAAGTGTTGCAATATTTAAGCGAAATCTAAAAGACTTTTATTTGTTAAGCGAAGGCTAGACATTGTTAGACGTTGTTGATGTTGTATAGTGGTTGTTATTAGCAAGTTGCTAAATAAAGAATTACTTATTTACTTCTTTCTCTAAATTTTCATGTGAAAGCTGTTTAGTCAAAAATATAATATTTTTCGTGAATGTAACTTTAGATATACGTGGTAACATCTTTATGTCATCTTGCGAGCCCCTTTGTAGGTACTGAGGTATCTGTGACAAATCTGTTCGTTGCTGTAAAATGCCAACTTTTAAAACACCTACTAATTCTAAAGCTATTGAATATTTTTTTTGGAAAGAACCGCCATCATAAATTTTAAAGATGCATTAGCCGTAAAAAAATTTTAATTTTGTATGTTAATACCAAAATAACAGTATTTTTAACATCAATACCGGTTTTCAATATCGGGCTAAATTTATCCGGAATCCCGGTATTGTAAGCACTAGCCACAAGGCTACAACCCAAATGTTTGGTAGTTATAAACAATGGATATGTGGTGTAGTTGAATAAAGTCTCTTACACTTACTTGCAAGGAAAGCCAATGACTAATCAAACATAATATAGAAGGCAAAAATACAAAAAAAAAAACTGTTTTGGGATTTAATGAAACCTTTAATATTAAGCAGAGATAAATCGTATGAAATTGCCAATATAATGGTATGAGGTTATTATAAACCTACTACAAGAAATATATTGGCAACCCTTGTCCAAAGGTTCAATTCCAAATTTATGGCGCGAGTCTTTCAAAACGTACCTTAAAAGTGTGGCAATTTATTTTAATCACAACAAAAAACTAGTTTTAGAAAATTGTAATAAAAATATGGGAAATCTTTCAATCGAAAATGTTCCTCTACTTATTATTGCTTTGAAGTTTGAAACAAAATCTTTTTCCTTGCCATTTCTGGGCTCTGCCTGCATGTTTTGCTCCAGTTATTCCAGAAGCTTTGCGTAATGTTACCCAGTAATAATCTGGCCCTTTAGAAAGTAATCAATCATAACTACCGTCCTAGAATCTCAAAAAAACTGAAATCATGATTCTTCCTGCAAATGGAATCGTCTTGCCTACGTTGCAGACAACATAGACAATTCATTGTCCAAAATGTAATACAGCCGCTCAATTAAGATGCTCACGGCCTCTCATCTATTTCACGTACTTTCAATCTCCGCTCTTTCAGAACGATGTCGTGAACTTAGCTAATGGTTTCCTCGTTTGCTGCACTTGATGGGCTGCTACTGCGAGTTTTCATGACCATATTTAAAAAGAGCTGCCCACTTTTTTATCATGGAATATGATATTGCTGACTCACCCAATGTAGGATCCATGTCAGCTTTAATTTCTGTTGGGAGTCATGTCCTTTTTTACAAAATATTTATCACCGCACAATACTCGACGTTACAAAGTTTTATAAAAATACCTCACACATTAACTTCAATGGCTACCATTAAGCAAGTATCAAATCACCTTACAATTTTACAAAAGATTATAGGTTAGAATGCATAAAACACTAGAACCACTGCAGCCCCATCTGTATGTCAGCCTACAAAGATTTTAAACAGCCCTAGCATACGTTTACACATTTTAGAATCTACTGTATTTTAGCACATTTGATCAATATGAAGGTTGACAAAGGATAAGGTAAATATTTCAATCACATACTTAAATGTACGATATGCTTCGAGGAAGTTAACTTTAAATCAAGAATGCAAAAAAAAATCAAGAGGTAGTGGGTGTGGTTTGTGCAACACAGCAGTGCTACAAAAGGTGTCAACCACACAAAAACTTTCCAGAGATTACTCTTATACACTAAGCGGACAGCCTATACTGCAAGTGAATAAGTGAACATAAAATCTGAAAATTAAATTAAAATTTTCAGATTTTTTTTATTAGAGAAATCCTGAAACATAATTCTTTTAAATACAGCTTTTGTTGTATTTGGTTCAAAATTCACGTTTGTTATGAAGGATTTAGGCAAGATATAAAATTCTAATGTATTATTGAATTGGGCATTTTGCAAGATAATCACTGTATTAACACGTTAATCGCCGCAATACAACTTCAGAAATGGGTCTCAAGGGCCAACTACGTAGAAGAAACAATAAAATATATCTAATATTGAAACGCCTATAAATAGGCAGCCAAATACGCTATCCAAGGGGTAAATGTGTTGTTGGGTATAGGAGGCCACGTGCATTAGGCAAAGCATGTAAAGTTACGCACAATGAGAAGCTACCGTGAATCACACGGCCACGAAAACTTTTCAACGTGAGATGCAAGTTAGCATCACACGGCGCTGTAAATAAAAAGATAGAGATGCACGTTAGCTTCACGTGGCGATTAAAGTGTTAAGATACCAAAAAGAAATTAGAAATCAAATAACTGTGAATCTTTGAGACCTTGTCACCTATCTAATAATGTTCATCTTTACCATTACAATATAACAAACATAAATATCACGATTAGTAAAAATTATTTAATAAATAAATAAATTAGGTGTTCAAATTATCTTCCATTTTTAATCAAGACTGTTTACCTTGATAATCAAAAATTCTTATAAAATTAGACAACAAATAATGCATCAAAGCGTCACAGTTATTTGATATTTATTTAATTTCTCAACTTTAATAAGAAATTATCTTTAAAATGCCAAAAGGAAATTTATTACAAGCAGACCTTGCCGTTCTCCGATTTGCGTTTCGCTGATTTGATTTTACGCGGAAAGCTTTTCTTTTCCGCGGATTGCTTTGCCGTTCGCGGATGGAATTGCCAACGTTAACTGTTTCAACTTTCACACACTAAGTAAATAAAGCAGACGTATGCGGTTTATGTTATGAACACCTAAATAACATTATTTATCACGAACTTGTAAACACACTTATCTCGCCTATTCCTTTGAATCTCTTATTACCAAATTGGATCTGAATTAAATTGTAAAATTATAACTTTAATAAACAAATGGACATTTGAGCTCTAGATTCAAGTGGCAGACTAATGTTACGTATGGAATTTTAGTTCAAGCTTTACCATCTTCTCAAGCGTTTCTGCCGAAAATTTTTGAATTTTTTGAGGTTGCATAGTATAAATAAATCTAGTTTATGGAACCTACCCCCGTTTTTATCATTTATGTGTTTACTTGCGCATCGCGGTATTGTGCTTCGCGGCATTCTTCTGGAACGTAACCCCCGTGAACGGCGAGGTCTGCCTGTATTATGATGTAGTTGATTTCAGAATTCCATGCTCTATCCAAATCTATTAAAAACTATTAAAACATGCTGAACTTGTACACACTACATGAACAAATTGTCAAAGTATAGAGAGAAGAAGTAGTTTTACAAGAATGGAGATATAAAAGTTTATATTGACATTATAAATGCCCACTTGTCACCTTCAGCTAAACAAATAATAAAGTACCAAGCAAGACTAGGAAAGAAAGATCAGTGACGGAGAAAATATTCGCAATAAAGCAAGTACAAGGCCTAACAATGAAAGACCGGTTTTATGTTTTCAAAATTTAATTATTTTTATTTTTTAACATAGCCTTTTAGACGCTCAATACATTTTGTCCAGCGATGCTCAAAGGCTTTAAGCCCATGACAAAAGGTACTTTACTCAAGGTCTGCAAAATAGGTGCAACAGTGGCCTTTTCAACAGATGAAAATTTCAATCCACTCAGAAAAATGTTGAGCCTATTTAAATACAATTTTGGCAGTATTTAGATATTTTTAGGATATTTCAATAGTTTTACAGTATTTAAAATATACGGTACCCCCCACCCAAGAAAAACGCCCTTCCGTGCTTTCCAAGAATACTTCGATACTCAGCATCACTCCGTTTCGCTAATACAATGAAATGCTATGAATCAGTTATTTATCAAAAAAAAAAAACAAAACAAAAAATTTTTTTTGCCGACGACCATAGCTCAAAAGTTGATGTTGCCTTCATTTTCGGAGGACCTATCGTATGAAAACGATCCAAGACTTCAGGAAGGTTCCTGGCGACCGGAATCGTGTACACATACGAACATACATCCCCCGCACAGCACGTTTAGGCACCCCCCAATGCGGTGGATTGATCTAGTGGGCTGGGATCTTTACCAAAAGATCCGTACCGCCGAGACGGAGATTTGATATAGTGGGTTCATTAGTCGGTTGCCTCGAATTTTAGAGATATTTGACTCAGAGTGGTTTTCGATATGAGGGAATTTCAATACTTCGTACACTTCGTGTCGAAGTAATACTTTGAGAGTATTTAAATACTTTCCGAGTATTTAGCTACTTTTTGTTTCTTCAAATGTATTTCTAACTAGTAAATCATTTTTGCATAGTTTTAATGTTTATCAAAAGCCCAAGTTTTTACTTGAAACGCGAACACGTGGAGTGCTTCAGGTAAACAACCACACGTGCTAGAGTGAGACAGAATCCACCAGGTAATTTTGGGCCTGAGCAAGATGCATAAAAACCCGATTTGACGGGATGATGGTGATGGTGCACCCCTGCCATTCGATTATTTCGATATTCCATGTTTTGGAAGCGCGGAACAAATAGTGGTGTTTCCTCTGTACCTGTGTCGTGATTTGTAGTAAAAATTAATTACTATTACAGTAAGGGCCAGTTGCAGAAAGCAATGTTAAGTCTGGTGTTAGCTAACGTCACGTCAAAGTGAATAAAATCGCATCAAATTTTGTTTACTAATGTATTAGTTACCATAAACATTTGAGATTTGATTCGTTTTTGTTCACTTTGACGTCGCGTTAGCTAACACCAGACTTAACGTTGCTTTCTGCAACCGGTCCTAAGTATACCTATTTTTAATAGTACTATTAGTAGTTCATATTCAATATACGCAACTTTATCAATAAAATATTTTATGGATTTTAAAATTTTCTTTGCCGAAATATCCATAAAACACCGCAAACCAATATATTGTTTCTTTTGGAGTTTTTAATAATTCATGTACAGTAGATTAAGCTATGCCATCTTTATTATTTGGCTTAATATTAGAATAAAAGAAAATTTAGAATTTTAAATTTAATTTTGAAAAATTGTTTAACTGGTATACACATGTTGTGTTACTATTTAAATAGTTTGCAAGTCTTTTTACATTTTAGGGATATCTAAATACTTAAGAAGTAGTTTAAATATTTTTAAAATATTTAAATGCTTGAGAAATATTTAAATACTTTTAACGTATTTAAATACTTTTGAAATATTTAAATACGTTTAGAAAAATATTTATAACTATCAAAAGTATTTAAATACTATAGGTATTTATTATTTAACTACCTTTTGCTCAAAAAAGTATTTAATATTTAAATACATTCAATTTTCAAAAAGTATTTAGTATTTAGTAGTTAAATACTTTTTAAACGTATTTTGCCCAGCTCTGGCTGTTTTGGTAAAAATTGAAAAAATTTAAAAATCACAAGAGTAAACACCATACTTCCGGTTATGCGATTTTCTTCAAAAGCTTGCTGTCGGATCTAGATAGTACACAAAACTTATATATGAAGTTTTGACATCATACTTTTTTTCGTTTTTGAGATATTCTGTTCACAGACAGACACACAGACAGACAGACAGACAGACCAATGAACAAAAACATGTTTTTTGGATTCAGGGGACTCTAAAACGTGAAGATCTGATTAAAACTCCATTTCAAAATTTTGGGGTGAATCTAATACTTCCCTTATCGTAAAAGGAAGTAAAAAAATAATGGTGCATATCTCTGATATGGGATGTTGCCACTATCAATTCCTCGTCTATTTAGATTCAGTAATTTAAACAGGCATGCAATAGCACTGAACATCAATAAATCCAGACCCCACTCTTATCAATTTGGAATACCCAATAAACTGTATTCATTTAATAAAGGCAACTTTGATAGATATGAAACATGTTGGAAATGAAATATCTAGCAAATTCCACAGAATATTGGGATTAAAGCAAGGAGATATAATTTCACCTATCTCTTTTCAATTTGGTGATGGAGAGACAACAGATTTAAAAATTTACTAAATAGTTAATAAAGGTAGGTGGTGTGTTATTTATTAACTAGATCTGTTTTTATGTTGTGAGTAACAACAAGGCGCCCATATTTTCATAATTCTAATGTTCAATTTTAAAGTCTCAAGGATCGTTGCCTAGTCCTTACACCACGGCATTAGTCTACCGAAAGTTCTTGAGCTAGCCCAGGCAGTGTCCACCCTTCGTTTAAGGGAGCGGTACAACGTCATTATAGGTTTGTAATATAAATATTTTTCAACAACCGTCAAAATAAGGAGACATTCACACATAGTCATCGATACACAAAGTTGTTGCCATTTTTTAACACGGTAAAAAATAGGATATATATTTACGTTATCAATGGCGATGTAAAAAAAAATGTTGCGCACTAGGATGCAAAACTTTTAGGTGCACTAGGGCACGAAACAATATTGATATTCTTGTTTGCCGGTAGTAGAAAAAATATTGTTTGCATTTCGTGGGCGAAATGAGTGTTCTTTGACGGATTCGAATTGTGTTTTTGCCTCGACCTAACGATCTAAGCTAAAAGAGTCATTCTCATACACAGCAAAAAAAAACACTCACTGTGCGCACTTAATACAAAAATAACTATTATAGACTCTTATCAAAATTATTACCAGCGACAGTGATTTATCTACAAATAAGATAGGAAATGTAGTTTGTAGATTTACATAGCAACATATAAGAAATAGCATACAAAAGATAGTGCTGCTTGAAAGCTGTGGTAAATTGAAATAAAACTGAGGATGCTGAGATAACCTATGACCAGGGTGTCTACTAATATACAATTTTAAAATTCCAGGAATTCAAGGACCAGGTATTTTCGCACTACTCCGCCATATTTTTGTTAGCTTCACGCACGTTGTGGTTGTCAACTTGTCATGAAAAGACAGAACATTACACCAGAAACACCGTGCGCATGCTTTGGGTCTTGTCAAGTCACACGATAGCTGCTTGACATAAATTGAACTTAGTAATATTACGTACGACGCTAACAGTTTTATACCTTTTTACGTCTTTCACATAAGATGTAAACGAGCAAAATGGTTGCCCAGTCAAATGTAAATCACGTGATTTTTTAAATTTCATATTTTACGGGAAACATTTTTTTTCAAATGCAAAATCACAAATTTTACAAAATTTTAAATGTTCTAGAAATTCTAGGAGGATAAAGAAATTCAAGGAATTTCAAGTTTTTCAAGTGCCAGTTTTGACATTCCAGGAGAATTCCAGGTTGGTAGACACCCCCCCTGTATGACAAAGCTACAGTAATTGTCCTAGTGATTTGCAGAATACTAATTTAAACAACTAAATTGCCATTTTCAAATGTAATCTGAATTTTGAGAAATGGACAACATATGAAACTGTACTAGGATCCTTAAATTGTGCGAATCACAGAGTTACATTAAGATATTTTCAAACTTGTTTGTTTCTTGATGAATGGCAAGATGCACAAAAAGTGACACAGCAATGTGAACAGCTTCAATTTGTTTTAATATATATGTTTCTAATGATTTGTTTCTCTAGTGCCACATAGCAATATATGGAAACAGAAACCTCGCAAGGTGAACTACTCATGTTTTTACCCTAATACTTGAATTATAGCAGCATTTATTTTATTTTCTTCTTCAAAAATGGTCTGCTTTATACAATATTTACATTTCAAATTTTGTTTTTATGTACATATACAATCATTTCGCCATTACTGCTTGATTTCAGAACTTCCAAAGATATTTCACTTATTAAAACACACGTTCATAATCATGACTCTCGTCAAAAAATGCAAAAATACTGTCACAATGTTAAAAAAGTATATACACATTAATAGCAAAACTGCAGCCTTCAACATGCATTTGAAGAATTGGAAGAAAAATTCGTACCTGGTTACTTGTAGAGCCTGGGTATGGGGGCGGCGGTCCAGGATAGGGTGGAGGCGGAGGTGGCGGAGGGGGAGGTGCAATGTTCATCCTGGGCGCAGCGAGTCCAGCAAGAATGGCACTTTGTATTGCACCCTGCCCCGAACCACCCTGAGGCACAGACAACATGCGGGGGCCTTGTCCCACTGCCCCAACACGCATTTGCAGCTTTTGGTTTTGCACTGTTGCGCAAGTATGATTAGCAACATTTTAACTAAACTATTTTACCCATTACTTACGTTGCATGTGCGTGCTGAGGATTCTTTGCGCATAATTAGGAGGAAAAGTTAAGGACACGTTGTTGTTGGAAGTAACAACACCTATCACTCCATCGGGTGACATGAGCTTCGTACCTGGTGCCATGGGACGACCCATTGCAGCGGCTTGTTGGACCTAGTAGAAAAATAACAAAATGTTCCAACTAATTTTCTACAAAAATATAAACAATGCTTACTTGTTGAAGCATTTGCTGATGCACTTGCTGTTGTGGTGTAAGCTGGGGCTGGGTGATGGGTTGTGTGGGTGTATTCAGTGATGCTGTCTGTTGCTGAGACACTGCTAGCGGTGGCGGTGGAGGACGTGGCAACTTTCCAGACAACACCGTTGAAGGAGTAGTTATTATGTTAGTTGTTATAGAAGGTTCGGTTTTTATAATAACGTTAGTAGTTGTGGTCCCCATTGCTGAAGTTTGCACCATTGTTGAAGTCTGCACCATTGATGTTTTTGGTGGAACGCTAAAAGAAAAAAAAAATTTTATTATCAATTTCATTAAAAGTACGACGTGTTGAGGCTGCCAATTGAGAACGTTATAGTATTTATATGTACGTTCTCATTTTCATATGTTTTTATAATTTATTATGTTCACTCACTTAAAAAAATATGTGAAAAATTTATCAAAGAAACCATTTCCTTTCTAAGCATAACTTCAAAGTACTTAATGCTCTCTCTGGTTTCTTTTATTATTCACCAATAGCATTTCTTTCATTAATGCAATTTATCTGCTAATTTTCAAAGTACCTATAATGAATTCTTTTCTTTATTAGTTAAAACATTTTTTTAACTGTGTACTATGTATGCAGTATTAAATTATTCTTATGACAAAGAAAAAAGGTCAAACTATGTTTCAAATAATAAATAACTACAACTGCTATTCTACTGGTAAACCCACATATATTCCGTTCACGTTGTTTTGGCATAATAAGAGGCCATGATTTATGTTTTTAATGTTGGACACACTGATCTAATTTTGCTTCACTGAAGTGCCTGACATACGAACATATTTACCGTGTTGCTGAATTTCGCACGACCATACACAACTTTAAAACGAGATGGTATTGTTTGATCAAGTCTGCTAAAAATGATCAAACTAGGGTGATTCATCAGGTTATTCCTGCTTTGGGCAAGGCTTGCGTTAAATTAGATTAAGAGCGTCCCTTTAGTGGCGAGGACAAATCTCTGACTTAAGACTCCGCTATGGACTGCAGCTGGCCCTTATAGAGAGCAGGACTAGTAGTGCTAGCAAATAAAGCAAATATTATTCCGTTTTTAACTACCAAACTGTAGTTGGTGCGGCGATCGTTGTCACTTCTAAGAATTTAGCTGTCCACTTGGAAAATGAATGTGCAGGTTTAGAGGCTGGAGCTTCGAGTTTTACCCCAAGAAAGAATTGCCTGAGGGTTTTAGGACCGATCCGAAGTTGAACGTACTTACCTAATATATGAATAATGGAATATGGATGTACTTAAGAGTAAACAAAAATATTAATAAAAAAATTAAACATTTTCTGAAATGGCCTGTTGAAGACAGAAGCTTGTAACTTGCATATGCCAATTTTCACGTTATTTATCTGTAAGTTTATTTTTATCAGACTCTTTTAATTTTTTTACATAGAAATTATATCTTGAATCTTCAATATAAAACCTGCCATCAAGTCTTCGCATCTATATTTCCGTACCTAACATAATCTTATTGCAGTAAAGACGTCTTGCTAATAACTTTACTTTTTAAAGCTATTGGTCTGCATGTAAAGCCACTGATGAATTATTAGAAGTAGAAGAGTTGGTAAAAACGTAATATTCAATGGTTTGCAACTGCAATATATTATGAATAAGTGGAATGACATACATATTATTCTTATATTTAGAAATCCACAGTGGTGTTCAAGAGTATATGAGGCACAGTTCTGCAATAAAGTTGAAACTAGTGGAATTATAGAATCAGACGAATATGAGTGAGTTGAATCAGGTGAATTACTGTAATGTGTGGCATTTCTTTTGAAATTATAGAATTATGAACTATTATCTAAACTTTGAATCCGCCCCAAAAGAATCCCTTGGAAATAAAGTTGATGAAATTGAATATGTTGTAAATATGACGATGCAACTACAATTTCAACATTTAAAAATGTTGTAAGATTCATGTTTGTCTTATTTTAATATAGAAATAATCTTTTTCTAACCATTATACATTGTACATTTTCTGAATAATTTTATTAAATGTATGTTTGAATTTCAATTTTGTTTTTAAACAAATTTTGATCATAAAATGTTATTTCACGTAATCTATTTTGTATCAATAGTGAAGCCATATTTATTTGATATATTGTCAGTGAATTTAATTATTCAGATTCTCTTGACATAAGACGGAGGACAACATTTGGCACGTGACTGTTAATCCAAGGTAATCCTTATTGATTATATATTTATAGTATAACGAATTACAACAGTATTAAGTGAAACTACAGTACATTATATTAATTAACGCTGTGTGAATTACAATTTACACTGTCTGAATTACAATTTACACTTTCTGAATTACAATTTACTAATCTGAATTACATCTGACCTTTCGACTATGTCACTGTCATCATCAAAACGAAAACTGCGAGCATGATTGGCAATAATTAAATTTCCAAAATTCGTCTTATCCAAAATGAGTGGGATAAGTGACATTTATATCCCAAACATAGATAATATTTTCCCGCTGTCAATCATGTAAGTCAGTGATACAGCCTTAGTAACAAAACATGGAAGTCGGCGATTATATTTGTTTGCTGCGTTCCCTTTATAACGGAACTTAATATTAATTATTAAGTTCCTAGGGTAATAATTAACAACGCAAGATGCAGACTTAAACGTTTTGTTTATAATTGCTAGTGTTTATGTGACATGTGACAGTCATAGGTATCACGTCTTACGAAAATTAAATCCTGGTGAAAGGTGACAAACCAATTTTTTTTTAAATCTAGAAAAATTTCGATAAGCAGCGGGAAAAATATAAGATAATTCGGAATGTATCGTCTATTAACATTTTCGGCAGGCAACAAGCCGCAGCTGCGCCTTGGCTTGTACTTGTCTACCTGAAATGTTAATAGGTCCTTACATTCCTTGTTACTTAAATAGCTATTATTTACTAGCAACATGACATTTTCGTCATAGAAACAAAATATGAAAAACTACTCATAACTCCCAAGGGACTTGCCAAATTAGTTCTCCCTCAAACTCATGGTAACCATGCAACTACAAATAACGTCTTAGCAACCATATAATGAGTCAATCCTTGATGTTACACATATTCTAATTTTAAATGTCATTATGACATTTTGAAATTTCATACCATTCTTACTACGTGTAATATGCTAGTAAATAAAATATTGTATGTATTAAGGGTGATATTCATGTTCTTTACCTTCGAAACCTCAGGAAAAAAACATATTCATATCTCCCTTAACGCATAAATATTTATTTTTACCACAGTATAAATGAATGGTTGCTAAACTACTGATCCAAATACTGTTATTGAACGAAAACGGACATTTGACAGTTGAACGAATTTATCAGTAATCTAATAATGTATTAAGGGCGAATAGTTTTTCCGGTAATTTTTTTACGAATATTTGTCCTTTTGGCAACGTCACGAGACAAACTAAACTGATCAAATTTGTCATAGCTAGTTTATCGAAGGAAGTTGTCAAAAAAAAAACTACAAATCTTGAGTTAAAAATTGTCCGAGCAAAATCATGAGTCTGAAATATATTTTGTGGACTACGGTAATCGCTCAGTGAACAAAATACTCGATTAAATGAACAATTCGTATATATGAACAACCAAAACTGTACATTATAAATTCAAAAAAGCGCACAAGAAAATAAAATTCAGCCAAAACTAACTAGCTACCTCATAAAGCAAAATTAATTCGTTTTTATACATCTTAATACGTATTAGTGTTCATTTATACAATGTATTCAGGTTAATAAATACAATAAATCTATTTTAAACTGTAAACTCGATTTAGTTGTATGCACAAGTTCACATAATCGAGCAATTACTGCATTTCTCAATCGCTTCATTATGTATCAGTAGTCAGTACGCAACTAATATGGCATTTACACTGGCGTGCAATGACAGTTTAAATTGCGTTTTTGAAATACTATCTTGATTAAAACAACATTTGGAGGCTGCCATGGACACGAGTGATAAAAATAAACTGATAAAATTACAAGAAAAAACTTTGGTTTTTTACAACTATAAAAAAGCGTGATTAATTGCATTTTGAAAAATAATAGCATGCGATTGAATAATAAGAGATGTAAAAATTAGAATGCAAAGCGTATTCTCTGCTTTAGCGACACCTTTTAAAGATTTATGATTCGACCCCTGCAAGCAGATGTGGATTCTGTATCCATCGGCATCTTTATGCATTTAAGTACACGCCATCTGTGATATTATAGCTGAACTTTCCGACTAGTAGTACGTAGCCATTTTCATAGCTGAGTAAGAAAAATTAGCTTTGTGAAGGCAAATTGGCGTTATTATTGCAAGTACTTCATTTAAAATTTGGAATTACGTTTTCCAATGCTGTCTTAACGGAATAAAACAAAAAGTATAGATTTATCGTTGGACGGAAAAAATTTAAACTTCATTTTTTTCCTAAAATAGTTGGAATTTTAATTTGAAATTTGGTCATGTCCTAATTAGATATGTGCTTTAACAGAAAATAACGTTCTGATAATTAACGTTTAGTCGGAATGCATGATTTGTCCGTTTAAAAATAGACCTGCATTTTTCACCTGCTGCCATATATCAGTGAATATCGCAAGGGGCGCGCTTTTAAAAATGTGTGAGGATTTTTCTATTGCAACATTGAGGCTATGTATAACCTCAAACTGAGAAAAACATCATCTAATTAAATAGACAGCTTTACTGCCAACTTAAATGCCAAATTTCCATGGCCTCATATTAATGCCAAGAGAATGTAAACGGAATATACTGGTCATCCCAGTTAAATAATGAAAACATCCCTTTAAGTGAACTTGTAAAAAATTTAGGTTTACTTATGGATCAAAAACCAAATTACTCTATCTAAATATGTCGGAAATTCCAGCAAGGTAGCATATCTAACCCTTAAAAGTTTATACCACTCTTGTGACTACCTGCCAACAGAATCTAAAATTAAAATAAGCGACTCACTAATGCTAAACTAATTAAATTATTTTGACACAATTTACAGTTCATGTCTACAGGTGGTGTAAAGAGCTAAAATACTTTTGCTATAATTTAATTTTGTGTACCAGCCCACTCATTCCAATTAATAAACAAGTGAGAAACTGTATGTGTCTCTATACATCACAGTGGATTATTTGAAGAGTTGTAGTAACCACGTTTCTAAAATATACAGGGTGACACAGCGAACAATAACAGCCCATAACAATTTTATTTATTAGAATTAAATTCTGAAATTTGGGTGATGCATTTATCATAAGGACAACCTTTTGATGGCTAAATAAAACTAATTTTTCCACTTCCGGTTTAACCAGAAGTAACCCCTGAATTTTAAATTGCACTCTGTATATATTTTTAGCCTACCTGAACCGCTACAAAATTCTCTTTTCAACCGTGTGTCACAACTTGACATTTGATTTCAAAATGACTGCCAAAATGAATTTTTCTACCAAACTCTTAGTTGGCCATGACATGACACTTGCAAATTATCAGCATGTAAAGGATGTTGAGATGTAAAAATTAAGGTGTAAAAATATTTGTGATTTTGATACTTTTTATCTAATTAATAAGAGGTATGAATAAAGGATCATTTTTCAACTTTTAGAAATGCATTTGTTTAACGCTTAATTTCTCAAAATCCAAAATAGGAAAGTCCAATTTTTATTTAATGTAACTGTAGAACAAATATTTTCTGTTTCATATAATTTATCAGAATCGGTATGAACAACTTTTTTTATTATTAAAAACGCAAAATTATATATATCTACATTGTTTCCAAAATACGTATATTATTACT
This sequence comes from Agriotes lineatus, assembly GCA_940337035.1. NCBI lineage: Eukaryota > Metazoa > Arthropoda > Insecta > Coleoptera > Elateridae > Agriotes > Agriotes lineatus. The sequence continues at coordinate 31,032,954 of OW679194.1, read as the reverse complement.
ATCAAAGCAAGCCAAGTAGGCTGTGTAACATCCTAGCATTATTATTGATGTTAAAAACGTTAAACAATTCTAGAGGGCTATGGATAGAATATGGCTGCAAAAGTTATATCATTTGTTTTGTTTTCTCTTGTTTAGCATTATTCTGTCAATTTATTTAAAGTATTTTGGCTTTTAAAAGAATATTCGCGATATTATTTATTGTTTTAAATTATGTATTCTAGAGATGAAAAAGTTGATATGCTCTTAATTTACGGTGAGGTGAGAAAAAATAGTAGAGCGCTTGCTCGACTGTATGCGGAAAGATTTCCGGAAAGAAACCATCCTGCAAATAACTATTTTTGGAGATTTGAAGAAGAATTTAGACAAGAACCAGATTTAGAACAGAATTACTTGATTATCGACGAGCAAACGGAAGTAAATGTATTAGCAAAGGTTGAAGTGGATCCAACAGTTTCTGTACGACAGATTCAGGGTCAGATTGGTGTTAATCGAGAAACGACCCGCCATATTTTAAAAAAGCATTTGTGTACAAGTCCTACAAATACCAACTACACCAGCATTTGCATCAGAATGATTACCAAAGAAGGAGGAATTATTGCAATTGGTTTTTAAATAGGTATGACTTAAACAATAATTTCCATCACTCAATTCTCTTCTCTGACGAATCTCAGTTTACTAACACCTGTTACATAAGTTTTGGGAAAAATTATCGAAAGATATTATTTAAATTTAAGAAACCTTTATTAAGTAAACATAACATAACAATAACTAATATATCTTAGACTTTAACACCTGGTTGCTATATTGCTGCTAGGGGTCGTCTATCTTCAATAAGACGAAGTTTTTGTCTTACGTGTCGCATCACCGTCTGGACGCTTTCAAAGTCCACTTCCATAATTTTTTGAAAAGTTTTTTGTTAGAAAATGTTGCTTTCTCTTTGTATTTTACATTACTAGGGGTGTCTTCAATATTATCTGTATAGAAACCTGCATTTCCAGGAAGCCTGGCTAAAGACAAAATATTTCTTGTCATCCATGACAGTGATTCGGTTGTTGGCGAAATGATGAGGTCTCAAAGCACGGCAACAACCAGGGATTCTGGCCAATTCTGCTGCGGTATACTTGAGAAATGTTATGCGTTTTCGGTATTTTAGGCCTCTTCTTGCGATGTATCGAGATATTGTAGCATTCGAAACATGGAAACGACGGGAAAGCTTACGAGTGGACACCCCAATGGCGTTTTTAGAACGCTCGGCTAGTCTATTGACCTGAACTTCAGTTAACTTACGTGGACAGCCTGTTTTTGGCAGGTTTATACATGGAATTGCCTTTTCGCATTCCCGAAATGTACGATATATAGTACTTTTTGAAATATTTTGCTCCCGAAGAATGTTTAGTACATCTCGTTTCGGCAGCTGTCCAACCACGTTGTAGACGGAATTTCGAATTTCTAATATATACGCCATTTCTCAAATGACAAATAATATTCTAAAATGTCAAACAAATTGACAAAACCTCTAGCAACATGTTTCTCCATAATTGACTAGATGTACTAGCGTTACTATGTAACAAAGGGCATTATAAGTTTTTCCCAAAACTTATGTAACAGGTGTTAATTTGGGTCGATTTAATCGAAATAATACCCAGTATTGGGCTCAAGAAAATCCAAGGGTTATGAGAGAAGGTGCGTACCAAGAGCGATTTGGTTTCGTCTGGTTAGAAGTAATTGATACAAGAATAACTGAACCAATAATTTTCGATGGTCGATTAACGTCCGAGAGATATTTAGAATTCTTACAAACAGAAGTTAAAGGTTTTCTGCAAGAATTACCTCCTAATGTGGATTAAGTAATACCGTGAATTATTTAAACGAAAGGTTTGGCGAAAATTGGATTGGTACAAATGGTCCCAATAGGTGGCCTCCAAGATCTCCGGATCTTACCCCACTCGATTTTTTTATATGGAATCACCTTAAGGAAAAGGTTTATAGAACTCCAGTAGTAGATCGAGAAGACTTAGAATTCGGAGTTAGGAGGGCCATTAATAATATAAAAACAGCAACTTGAAAACGTGCTTTTAGCAACGGTTAGGAGAACTCGTCTATGTAGAGATAAAAACGGACAACATTTTGAACATTTACTGTAATTTTTTTTTGTATGATTATTGTTTAGTGCAGCTTTGTGTTATAGTAGGTTAAATTTTTAATTAAATTTCTTTGTGTTGTACCGAAAAATTGTCTTTTCATTCCATGGATCTCTAGATATGTTTAATACTTTTGTTATCCCTATGGTGGGGTATTAATGCCTACTTGAGGCATTATTGTTATAATTTTTAGGCTTGCTCGCTTGCTTATTATCGCGCGTTATTTTACTGTCATTTTGGACAAATGTCACATTGACAGTATTATACAACAAGCCATACTTAAAGCGGACCTGACCAAAAACTGCAGATTTTTTGTTTCGTCCAGTTCCTTATGGTTAAATAAAGAGAGAAAATTGTTACGTCACAGCAAAAGAGTAATGTGTAGACCTTACCTCTATTATAAGTATTTACGGATCATTGCAGATATATGTAATTTTACGTTTTTAGTCTAAAACTCAGTTGTTCATACAAACTTTAATAAATTGTATGATAATGTACATTTTTAACATTTCTATAAAATAAAAATTATAGTTTTCTATTCTGGATTTTGAGATATTAAGCGTGAAATAAATGCATTTCCAAAATTTTAAAAATGGTCCTTTATTCCCAACTCTTATTAATTAGATAAAAAGTATCAAAATCACAAATATTTTTACACCTTAATTTTTACATCTCAACGTCCTTTACATGCTGATAATTTGCAAGTGTCATGTCATGGCCAACTATGAGTTTGGGAGAAAAATTGATTTTGGCAGCCATTTTGAAATCAAACTCGCGGTTGAAAAGATAATTTTGTAGCGGTTCAGGTAGGCTAAAAATATATACAGAGTGCCATTTAAAATTCAGGGTTACTTCTGGTTAAACCAGAAGTGGAGAAAAATTCGTTTTATTTAGTCATCAAAAGGTTGCCCTTATGATAAATGCATCACCAAAATTTCAGAATTTAATTCTAATAAATAAAAATGTTATGGGCTGTTACATGTCCGTTGTGTCACCCTGTATAATCAAATCCTGGCCATGTTGAAAAACTTCAATGTAATTCACTTTAAAACACCTGTGTATCACCTGATACACTCATAAGTATTTGTTATAACTTACTAGACTGTTATATTTATTTTTATATTTATTAATTTAGCTAAATATTTAATGTAATATTTCACTATTGAACTTGATTAAGTATTTTTTTCGATATCGTTTTGCAAAATAAACGAGTTACTATTATTATTGTTAAATATAACACTAATGTAATACCAACCTTGATTTAGCTTCCCTTTTGTCATCCTTATCTGGCTCAGGTTCTACCAAATCTAAACTATCAAGTATATTCGTCTTCTCGCCTCCTGTTAAAGTATCAAGCTCCGGGTCAGCATACTCCAAAATGTTAAAATCAGCTCCCATTTCAGCTAAAATATTTTAACTGTAAAATAACCAGCCATTAATTATTCCACTAACCATACCCAGCAATTCATCATCGTCCTCGCCCAAACCACCCAGTATATCGCTAACACCTTGAAGTTCTACCATGGTGCCCGTTTCCTGCTCCAACTTTTCAAGTTCTGCTGTAACATTATCTGGAATTTCCTGATCGTTAGTTGCATTATCACTAGAAGAAGGAGCAGGTGCGTTTGTAGATGAGGGTTGCTGCTGTCCCACGGCAGACCTTGGAGTAATATTCGCCTGTGTTGTCACAACCGGTGCTTGACCAGGCTGGCGTGCTGCCTGAAGTTGAGCCTGTTTCTGCAAAAGTTGCTCGTATTGCTCTAAGTTGGATGGTCGACCTGTTGCAAGAGAGGCAAAACGAGGAGGAGCTCCTGCTTGAAACTGCTGTTGAAGGTTTGATGGTGCAACTCCACGTTGCTGTAAAAATGTACATTTAAACAACTGATGCAAAAAGCTAAATTTAGCAACTTACTTGCTGCTGGAGCAGCAACCTCATTCTACAATCAACTCCTTGCATTCGGGGATCTGCCCCTTGCAATCTGAGCCCCACGACTGCACCCGGCTGCCTTAGCAGTATTCCACTGCCAGACACAGCAGCCCGAGGCCGCGCAATTCCAGGAGGCAGTGGATGCCTAAACGTCGTGTCTCCAGTTGTGGGAGTGACACTACCCTGTTCAGACTCTTGAGACAGTTCGGTGGGTGGCCAAACCCGCTGCTGTCCCTTTCCGGGAAGAAGCTGCTCGTCAAGTTTCTTAAACTGCTGCCTCTGAAGCAAGTCTCGCAATTGGCGATTAATTTCGTGTCCCTCCCCTGGCCGCAGCACGGGGTGCGAAAATGCCTGTACAGTAGGACGAGGTGTTGTGAATTGCAATCTAGGTGTAGTTGGCAAATGAGTGACAGGCTCTGGTGGTGGTTTTGGATGAGCAGGTAGTGGTGGTGGGTTGTTACTGTCGGTTGAATGTAGCAAGTTGGTTGCAGATGGAAGTGAAGTTGCAATGTGAAGTGACTGCGATACTCTCACTGGAGTAGGTAAAGTCGGAGGAGTAATTGGGGTACCTTTGACGTTGATGGGAAAGAACTGGGGTGGAGCTGAGGAGGGAGAAGAAGCAGGGCTTATTTGCTGTGAAGTAACTTGTAGTACACCTACTTGCTCAGCTACAAACGGTTGAGCACCATCTGACAATGACCGCTGAACACTCGCTATTGCTATAAAGAAATAAAATATTAAATGATGGATTTTACAAAGTAGATGTGGAAAAAAACATTCAATTTAACTAATCAGGATGTTAAATAACTAAATCATTAATATAGTATATACATTTACACTTGTATGACTTATACTTTTGAAGAGTTTGCCCAATAACTGATTAAATGAAGGATATGTAAGATTATGAAATCAGCACTAATGAAAATATTGAAAAATATACACCTCCGGACATATATCTGGAGATATATTTAACATTTGCAGTTCGAAGCTGATGTCGTAACTCAAAAATGTCCGGAAGTTCAATTACTATCTTTTTTCAGTATATCAATATATGTACTGCACTGTAATAGGTATATATACAGCATTACAATCTTTTAACTTCATAAACGATATACTTAAATCGCATCACGGAATATTCCAATTCTGAAAATGCAAATTGTACTTGTTCAATTAGAAATATTTATGGGTATGAAACTTTAGACATTTCAAACTTCCCTTAGTCATCGTTAAATTCTTTATAACCAATTAAAAATCTATTATTACCTACGACATTTAAACAGAGCAAGCAACTCCATATATTAGGGTCAATAATTCAACAGGTTTAATTCGACTTAATAACCAGTAATAATATAGTTTTAATTGATTGTTGTAAAGAATTTAATAAGAACTGAGCAAGGGTATGCTTTGCAAGCCATAATTACTTGGTCTCTTGAGGCTGGAGACCGGCAATCTCCTATGATTATCTACTACGAATAGTCACTGATCCTTGTAACCCAGATCAGTATATTTATCTATGACATTTGGGATTTTGATTTGAAAAACTAAAGATTTTCTTTGATGAGATTACTAGCTGATAAAGGAAATTGTTAGATTTGACATTTGAAAGCATGTAAAATGTTGTTTGACTAACATAATAATTACAGTAACTTAATATGAGACAGTGGCGACAATAGAGTGTATTCTTTTTTATTGGTCGCTCGAATCACGTGGTATCGGCCGACATTAAGAGGCACAATTTGATGCTTTTGTTTTCTTTATAGTACAAAGGAAAACATTCACATATAGACCTGCTGTATCTCCATTTCACCCCACATAATTATTGAGGTTATGCTATAATATGTAACGTCACATGATCCATGTGACAACAATGTAAATTATTAAAGAAAAAGAAACAAATGCAAGCAAAGACAAGGGTGTGCTATATTGTGATGAAATTTTTTTATGTCGCATGGAAGTGGAATTTTTATATTCTATTATTTCGGTGTTTTCTTAAACCAATATTGATACATATTAAATATTAATTAGGCAACAAGTTTAAAAGTACAATACTTTTAATTTTGATATCATCGCCTTCTATAATCTTTATTTTATAAAAAATTCGCTTCAATTTGCCTCAAAATGGCGGAATTTTAATAATTATAAGAAATGGCTAGAGGAAAAATCCATCCCGAATTTGCCACCTCGAAGTGTTGTAGTGATCAATAATGTCTCATACCACAACGCTTGCAGAAGTATCCCACCTCGGTAAGTAAAGTAGGTTTTTTCCTATATAAATTTTCAAGGTCAAGATAAAATTGGCAAAACTGCTTTTTTTAAATTATTAGAAAATTTATTTTCGTTAGGTTTTTCTGTAAACGACTTGTCACTTTGACATTTAAAATTAAATTGTCAGTTTTTCTTTTTTAAAACTGAATACGCGTAAAAAAACGGAATCTTTTAAAATTAAATGTAGTGAAGTGTGCAGAGGAACTGTTCGATCTGCATCTTAACACACCAGAAGAAGACGTTTACGAAAGATTAGCAAGAGATTTTGATGTACCATCGGTAGCAGAAAAAACTGGTACACATTTTGGAACAGCTCGTTTTTAGTTGTGTAATTATAGGTTTGCCTCCAATTATTTTGTAGGTGACATTTCAATTTTTCTGACAGTGTCATTAGAAACTTCAAATGCCTCAGTTAAATAATTATCAAAAAGCTATATATAATAAGCAATAGATTACAAGAAGGGGTAAGTATAAGAAGAATTGCAAATGAGATTGGCGTAAGCAAAACAACAGTCATGCTAGCGAAGAGAAAGATTAATCAGTATGGTATGATACACCGAAATGCAGGCTCCGGTGCTCCTAGAAGATCAAATGCTGAAGACAACAACCGTCTGATCAATCATCTTCGTGAAAATCCTTTCGACACAGCTATTCAAGCTGTTACTGCTACAAATTTCCCTGCATCCCGTTTTACAGCATATCACAGAATTAAGGAAAGCGAACTATGTAACCGTTCAGCAGCTCAAAAGGTATATCTTACTGAAGCAAACAGAAATAAACGAGTAGAATTTGCTCGTGAATACGTCCATCAAAACGATTTGTGGGGTAACGTAGTTTTCTCAGATGAGAAAACATTCCAATCACATCACAATGGTCGTCTCAGGGTTTACAGACCTATAGGAACCCGATATAATGAAGAGTATGTGAAGAGCGTCAACGCAGCCGGTCACTTTTCTGTAAACGTTTGGGGATGCATTGGTTTGAGAGGTCCAGGCCCCTGTATAATTATAGAAGAGAGACTAAACGCCCAAGTGTACAGAAGGGTATTGGAGGGTATGCTGCCGTTAGTTCGTCGCGAGTATGGCGAGAATTTTATTTACCAACAGGTAAACTCAGACAAGTTTTCGCATTCTTCAAATAAACATTTATTATTTGTAGGATAATTGCCCCGTCCATCGTGCTCACATCATTAACGAGTGGTTTGAAGAGAATCATATCCGGGTACTAGATTGGCCGTCCAAAAGCCCGGATTTAAATCCAATTGAGAACGTCTGGGGCTTATGTCCAAGTGTATACCGGGTGTCCGTTCTCAAAGTCGAACATAGGCGATTAACATTGTATTGAACGTTTTTGCCGATTCCTGCTCGCCTATTCAACTTACAGGGAAGGTAATGGTATCAATGGAAAGAAAATTATTACGCATAAAATGATACCAATAATAATGTTCAAGATGCGATTTTTATTTTAAAATACTAATTTAAATCTTGGAAATTTTTAAATATGCCATGCCTTGCTTTCCAAGTTCGATAGCATTTGTCAAAAAAATTGGTAATTAGTTGGCGTAAATCAGGTACTTTTTGTCAACATCTGTTAAAATTATCTACAGAAAAATGAATTATTTCAATGAAGAACGAGTGAATGCACTAATGTTAATTGCTTATGTTCGACTTTGAGAATGGACACCCGGTATACAAAGACAATTTTCGCCCTAACACAAGAGACGAACTGCAACAAAAGATTATAGAGGCCTGGAATCAAATAACTCCAGTATATACAGGACAGTTAGTTTCTTCAATGCCACAACGAATACAAAAAGTAATCGACTGCAACGGTGCGGCTACAAAATATTTATATAATTTATTCTTTATAATGTTTTTATAGTTTGTTGAGTTAATAAATTTGTTTTAAAAATGTCTAGTGTTTGTTCATATCAGCTGCTTGTGCATATGAGAAGAAACAAACTTCTTAGAGAAGCCTGATTCATGTAACTAAAATATCTGAAAATGATGGAACATTGATTCAGGTGCGTTCAAAAATGTGTACCAGTTTTTTCTGCTACCGATAGTACATACAGACCGATCAATAAAAAACCCAATTAGGGCAGGCTGTGATATGTGTTATATCGAGAGATCCAAAAAAAACTGTTCCTCAGCGGGCTGTGGAAATTCAACGTATGAATAATATGTTGGTAGCACTGTAAGTCTATGTCAAATTCGAGGTTAGCAGGTTAGGATTTGCGTCATTTTGTGTCATAACTGACGGAAAACCTAACCTAATAACCTCGAATTTGACATTGACTTACAGTGTCACCAACATATTATTCATACCTTGAATTTCCACAGTCCGCTGAGGAACAGTTTTTTTTGGATCTCTCGATACGTTTGGCAGTACTGAAGTGTATTGTCGTCTATGTCAAATTCCAGATTTTCAGGTTAGGTTTTGTTTGTTGTTTGACACAGACTGACGTAAAACTTAACCTGCAAATCTCGAATTTGACATAGACTGACAATACACTTCAGTACTGCCAAACGTATAACACATATCACAGCCTGCCCTAATTGGGTTTTTTATTGATCTCTCTGTAAAACTTTAATGCCAGATTTTAAATTTCCCACCAATTTTTAGTTCTATAAAGTTACTAAAACAAATTTTGCTAACATATATTTTTTAAAGGAATCCAAGTTATGCCAACATAAACCCTAAATTCTTTGACCTTGAAAATTTTTATAGGAAAAAAACCTACTTTAAGCAGAAAAGAGGATATGAAAAACTGGATTGGGTGCAAAAATATATCTTTTCTGGACACTATAGTAAAGCCGGATCTATATAACCTAATCAAAATTCACAAACCTAAAACCTATGAGATACATAAAATGTTGGAAGATAAAGGGCACCACCATAACTTAAACTCAACTGAGCTTGTGTGGGCCTCCTTAAAGCAATATGTTGTCCAACACAATGTGAATTTTAATTTAAAAGCCGTAAAACAACTGCATAACGACTTTTTTCTACGATCGTGTCACAATGACAACTTTTTGCAGTTTCTAGTGTCAAATTTAATACTATATTAAAACACGCTTTGCCGTAAATTTGAATGTCAACATAACCTAGAATATCTAACACAATGTGACAGACAAAGTGTCACCGAACTAATTTTCTATATTTCTGTTATGATCGTAGAAAAAATAGCATATGATACACGTGTATAAGTGTCATTAAGGCGTACTTATAGTCTGTTCAGTAAACATAAAAACACAAAGTGGCCTTTGATTTCCAAAATTTCATGAGTGTAATTCCAAAAAGTTACTAAAACAAATACGTTAAGAGTGTGACATTTACTTACTATCTGCCATAAATGTTCTAATAACTACTTTTAAGGATATTATATAAATACTGTTTGGATACTATTGACGTAGTGTTTATTCATAGGTATATTTATTAAATTTTATAAAAGTCCAAGTGAAAATGTCTAGAAAAATATCTACTTTGACACTGACATTGAGAAATAGTAAGTGTCATTTTTAAATTCAAATCTGTCTTTATACAGGTGTGGCAAACCTTTGCAAAACAAAATACAGAATCCCTAGTAGAAAAGTTATATGCACATGCCAACATCAAAAAAATTTAAATGTTCTTATGTTTAGTGAATGCCCTATATACACTAATATCATAATAAACTAATTAAACATTCTTGATGAATAGAAATTGCGATGTGCTCACGCAATTAAGTGTGAAAAAGAATTTATGGGAGAAGGAACCTGCATTAGATTTAGTGGTAGATAATTTAATTATAAACGTGGAAGAGGCTAGTGAAACAAAAAAAATGTATGTTTGATGTTTCCTCATAAGTACTGACATTATTCGAAGAATTTAGCTTAAGCATCGCATCGCAGATAATTCCCTGTTACTACAACCGTGTTTGTTACGTTATAGTGAAAAAACTATTACTTATCATAATTACTTAAATTTAAAAGTTAGTAGGCCACTGATATATCCTTCATTTTATGTAAATCAGGTTAACAACTTAGTGTCAGTTTAATAGATGTCAAAAATTGTTACCAGTATGAAGCTTAGAAATGACTAGATTCTAATATTAGTTCTACTTTTTGCCGCCCGCAAAGCTAGAATGGTTCTGCTGTACCTGTAAACGTTTTTAATTTATTAAAGTAGTAGGTCAAAGGCTGCCATTTTGAGGCAAATTATGCCTATTTTCGCCGCTGTCTCTATCAAGCCACTGTAGTAATAATGACATCATAATGCCATCTGTGAAAATATGCATTTTTGAAATATGGGTAATAATCATAACTTAGAAATTCAGATAAAAAATTGATTAAATAGTAACTGCTTACATTTTGAAACAAAATGGATGTGTGAGGAAATATAACCCGAATAAAATAGCACGAGGTTACCTCAAAATCTACTACAATAAACAAGACAGAATTGCTAATTTATGGTATAAATCTTTCATAGTATACATTTCTGTAATCATTGCAAAAATTTATTTTGGGATATTGGAAGAAGGAATCTGATTTGGAAGATTGCAACTGACATCAATGCAAACTGTCCCCTAATGATCCTAGTTTAGTCTAAATTCTACAGTTTCAAATTTATTTTTTAAATGGATACCATTTTCTTCAGAATAACTATTTTAAATAACACATCCTAAAAGAGTCTAAAAATATAGGCTTCTTTACAATTTAAATTTAAAAAAAAATCTAATTGTTATACAATGAGTCCAAAACAAGAATGCATAGCATGGGGATCTGATAAATAATAATAAATAAAGCTTCAGTAACATGAGAGAAAATGTCCAAGACTTAAAGCTATTCCTGTACATAATCAAAATTCTGATTTGCTTGAATTAGACTCAACAGTCAAAAAACCGTAATTTTCTATTTTCGTTATAAGTCCATTATTAAATTAGTTACAACAGAAATATTTTAACATTATTGGTACACTTTAAGAATTCAAATTCGCTTTAAAATTTTCATTTTTTTATAACTTTTGAGGTACTGGTACTAACTTGCTTAAATACATGGCAAAGATGGCTCTGATACAGTTGAAAAGTACTTATTTGTATCTTTTAATTGGACATAGATACGCAACAAAGAACCAATCAATATATAACTGATTTTGAGTAAATGGCGCTCAAAGTTTTTTTGTTTCACAAAATATTGAAAAATTATTAAGTGTTTGACTTTGCTGTTCAAATGCTTTTGAATATCTAAATTCTTCAACATCAAAAATTGCCAGTTTTTATCAAAAATGTTGTTGTTTGGCTCCATGTGTATTTAAAAATGTTGTTCAAGTATTACCAGGAGATTTTCTATTACCAATTAAACTTTGGAAGTTATTTGGAAGAAGATTTTATTTAAGTATTACAATAATTATAGTAGTTGACCAGATTTTCTTTTATCAATTAAACTTTGGAACTTCTTTGAAATAAGGTATAGAAATTACTTTATGTCGTGCAGTTTTTCCTAAATTGTTTATTTTGATTTCCATATTTCATCTTTTGTCCCTTTTTGGGCCTGCCAGAAGTCTTCTCTTCCTCTTCAGAAATTACATCTTCCTAATTTTCACTGGACAGCCTATAAGTATGTTCGTTATCTGTCCATTCTTCTGTAACATTACAGACGTCATTTTCTTCTACTAAATTTTGTTCATATGAACTACTCAAATTAGTATCATTTTCTAAACGTTTTTTTTTCCGTAATAATTCGTTGTCCAAACTCGTCCAATTTGAATGTCATTATTATATTTTCATTGCTTTGATTTAAGCAGGATGTATCGTTCTCCACATTGGTGTAATAAAGAGGTAGATTGCTTAAGTCAAAGAACTTCATTAAAACATATAAATTCGTTATCATTATTATTCTGTGGGAGTAGATTTTCCCCTATGACTGTTCACTTTATTTGCACTTTCTTGGCTATTATGGTTGGCTTGATCAGCTTCAAAATTGTAGAAGTGTTTACAAATAATTAGCAAACAAGAAATAGTTCTACCCTCAAAGGGCAGTAGGAACTTACTTGAACATTTTGCAGAGCCTTTCTAGCTAACTCTAACGAATGTCTTCCCCTACTATACATTATCTTTTTATTATATTACAGTTGTAGTTTTAATAATTTAAATTTATTATGATAACAACTAGCAACTTGTAACTGTTCATAAACACTGTTTAAAGACTGTACCCTGGTTTTTCCTTGCCGTTTTATGAACTAAAATGGAGAATCTACAAAACAAAGCAATTGCAGTTGGTATTGCGAAACACTTGTACGGTTGGTTCCATGTTGCAATATGTAAAAACGGGAATTTCAGTTGAGTTGATTTTCAACTTTATAGCATCTTTCAATAGCACAATATGGGCTAGTTCCTTATTGCAAAATGTAAGTTAAACAATCTGTTAGCCACCTATGCAAAAAAGCGTAAAATTTTAGTTTTGTGGATTCTTGTTGCATATCTATGTCCAATTGATATATACGGTTTGTTTATACTCATTTTCGTAAATAAACGAGTACTACACACAAAATTTAGCTGAAGTAGTAGTAGTAGCTAAAAACAAAACGATACTTCAATTTGTATGTCGATTCCATTTTAATCAACTATTTGTCACGTACTATACAGAAATGTACTGTATTTCTAAATAAAAAATTGTTTAGAAAAGTGTTAGTTTTCTGCATAGCAACAGCAAATCATTTAGAAAAGTGATACTTTTCTAAATAGAAAAACTATTATGCATAGCAACGCATAGTTTAATTTTTCAATGCCCAACATTTCACATGATTTTTGATATTTTGATATAAACATTTTTAGACATTTTCCTACAGTACGTGAAGAAATAGCATGTGCAACACATGAGGAACATGTAGTTTTTCCGTTCAAGGCTCAGCTTTGCCCCAATTAAAATGCTCGAGTCTTGCACGGAAAAACTATACTTTTCCCAACTTGTACAACATAATATTCTGCATGCATTATTTGAATCAATAAAAGTTCTGGCTTAGCAAGCAATAATTATTACCGTAGTACAAATATCAAATGATGTAAGATTAAGAGCAACAATACATAAAATGAAAAGAAAAAATTAAAATACAGATGTGGAAAGCTGCAACACATCACTTCGAATAACCCAAAACAAAATTCCGTAATAGAAGAACAAAAATAGTTTTACCGAGTTTTTTAAGAGTTCAAAATCAAATACTGCTATTAAGAAGCAAAATTAATATCATTAGAAAAAAGAAACTTTTAGTAGTTGAGGGTTTGGTAACATTTTAGATTAAGTTTTCATAGTTCTTTGGTTATCTAGAGATCAGTTCATTCAAAAGCCAGTTTACTACAAACGGTCTTTAAAAAAATCTGTTAATCTTCGTAAGTTTAGTGACCATGTGTAGTAGTGATGGGAAGTTTCGATACTTTTGCGGACTCGTTCATTCCAATCCCATTCCGCAAGTGGATCGAGTCCATCGGATTCGATCCTCGGATCGACATCGAAATTGAATGTGCATTTCAGACACCCGGGGTCCTCGGTCATTCCGGACCCGGAACGAACAACGCGCATATCTTTGTTTTGGTGAGTGGTCACGCAGTCGGTAATTCAGTATGTTTATATGTCTCAAACATCAACTGGGCACATGAAAAGCCGCCAAAAGCCATAAATCACTGATAACTGATAAAAAAGCATGCAACTTCGGCCGTATCATGTGTCGCCTGTCGACATGGAGCCTCTAATAAAACGAACACCATCATCATTTGCTGTTCCCCATCAACACATTGTATTGTATTCTGTATTGAAATGAATTGAATAACGGAATGCCAAAGGAATGAATGTCCGCGAGAATTGACGCCTCGCGACCCTTTTGTTCCTCGGAACGAATCTGGACCGAAACTTGGACTCGATCCAAATCGATCCTGCCCCGGATTCGATCCTTTGTATCGAATCCGACCGGATCGACACATCGCTAATGTGTAGTGTCGCCACGAATCAGTAATGATCTCCGATAATCTGAACACTTGCAGACCCTAACAGCACCTAGTCCCAACTAGGGCATGCAATTTGAAGCTTTTGTTTGTTTTTTCATTAAAAGCACAGCCGACCTACTCTCACAATTGCACATAATTACAATATTTACGAAAATAAGTGCAGTAAACTTTATATCAGAGATTCAACACAAACACTGGTAATGGATAAATGATAATATCAATGACAAAACAAAAATAAGCTTTTTTCAATGATATCATGGCCACCTTTGACAGTCGTTTGAAATAAGAAAGTTAGTAGCAGTATTTTGAAAATCACAAAAAACAAATAAAAATCTATAACCAAATTTGAATACCTTTCAAAAGTATTTTAATAATGCTACAATAATTATGTTTTAGTTAACTTAATAATTGACTTACATCGGATCTGCATCTCTTACCGTTTACGAGATTTCCATGCTGTGTATTCTTATCTTGGCCGCACTGAATGTTTTCTGAAAAATTAATATTAATTAAATTACATTCAAAAATATATGTATCTCAGGCTCTAAATTCACAACTGAGATTGTGCTTATTGAAAATATTAATCAATTCACAGAAATAATTCTGGTACAATTGTCAAACCTGTAGTAAATACAAAGAACTCTTCTGAAGCTAAAAAACTATGTTCAGTAACTGAAATAATTCTAAAATACCGGAATTCCTAAGATTTTATATGTGTAAAAAATTACTAGTAATCCATTACCAACCACTGTGAAGGTAAGACAAAAGATAAAGTAAGTTTATCTATTTTCACTTATATATAACTTCATAGTAATTTCTTTACAATCACTGTTAACTTGAGAAGCTATAACTTGAACAAACCGTAAATATATATATATTTAATTTTAAATAAGTGGCTACAAAATGTAAATTCAATTTGTTAGACAAACTTCAATCATTTGTCTTTTGTATTTTTTTTTTACAAATAATAAAAACTTTAGCGTGGTCACAACTATCAACATTATATTTCTTATAAAACTTCTTTGCGGTGTAAATATAACCCTCTTCAATTTTTAATAGTATCTAGCAACCCAACAATGGATATAAACATTTTTCCTTCTGCATAAGTAATCTCTTTTTGTACAATTAATTTTTAATTAAAATGTTGCAGTTGGACTTTCAAATAATCATCTATGGTACTCTTCCAATCAATTTATTCAAAAATTCTAATTTTGTGAAGTGAATGGTTTGCTACAAATAACATTGTGATAGAAACATTAACAGAGAAGTGCACTATACCTTGTGTTCTCTGTTCATGGAGCACATGCTGTTGCTGCTGTGCCTGTTGCTGGCGCAACGCTTGCAGCTGTTTCCATTGGCGTTCTTGTTCAGCCTCACGTGCACTTTTTTGCTGCTGAGTAACCTTCTCTTGATCCTGGCGACACACAACAACTTTAACATTTGCTAAGTATGGAAGACAATGGTTGGTAAAAAATAAATGTAATAGAAAATGTTTAATTATGAATGATCGAGTGTATCTACATACTTTTGTTACGTGTCTTCAGGGAATATACCAAAAGCAAACATGGATGAAATATACAGTTGTCTGTTTTTCACATGATTCAGAGTAAGCCGAGAATATACTGATGGGCCCATAATTAAATATGATAGAAGTGAAATGAAGTGAATAAAAAATAAACTACTTGAAAAAGATGATATGCAAAATCTAAGTGAAGTCGACTCGCGTATTTTTATTATAACGTTTTGTTATAAACGTCAAAACTAATTCAAAATCTGACAACTTCAATTACCAAATAAATAATCTCTTCCATTTCTTTCATTCAAAATCAATAGCTCGTCTTTTTTAAAATGTGAAGGGTTCAAATTTCTGTCAAATTTGATGTTATAATACTACTTATGTCGTAAGTAAAAATCGCTGTCAAACCTACTAAAATATTTTTTTCGCCAACCATCAAAATAAGGGAACATTTGCACATCGTTATCGATATCCGCTAAAATAACTATTTTGTATATTCATTTCTTTCTCAGTTAAACATTCTGTTTTTTCTTCATGCTATCTCGTTGTTATATTTAATTAAGAGCCCATCAGTATTTATATAAACATTAGATTTTAACATAAAAACCACAGCATATATGTTTAAGAACTATTAGAAAGGCTGAATTTTCTTTAATCAATACATATACACAAAGGAAAAGCTATCATGGACAGAGGTTATGTAAAAATTAAAGAAATAAAGTAAGAAAATTTGAATAAAATTCCACAAAAATCTTTAAAATTTCGTTTATTTTGAGACTCTATATTAAAAAAACGTAACATTGGTTATCCACTTCTATAGTCACTCCATACAGAGAGGTGCATGAAAAATGCCCAGAGCCCACTATCATGTGAAAGTAAACAATATTTTTTAATTCGAAATCTCTTTAGCAGTCAACTTTAAAAAAAAAATATTTGTTTTCAGACTTAAGAATTTTTCTGAATACAGTAATGTAGGAATATCATATTTTTATTTATTGTTATCAATGAAGAGAAAATAAAAAATACGAAATTTTTACACACTGCAGTGGCATCAAATCGCCCTCGAACTACAATCAAGCAGTGTGAATACAGCAGATGTTCCGCAGTTGAAGTTTTATGGGTCTGACGTTCATTTTTGAATATCATGCTGTGCTCAGTCTACTTGATTGCATCTCATGAGTGATTTAATGCCACCACGATGTGTAAAAATTTTGTAATTTTAATTTTTTTCTTCGATATGAATAAATAACAATTATATTACCACATAGTTGCATTCAAAAAAATCCGTGATGACCGAAAAAGGATTAAAAAATTATAGTTGCTATTTGAAAAAAAAAAATTAGCTGTCGTTGTTCAGAAGAGTTTTGAAACAAAAGATATTGTTAACTGTCAGTCTATAACAGGCTTCAAACCATTTAATTCAGTGTTTGAATTTTGAAAATCAGATAACAGACTAAAATTTTCACATACCAAACTTTTTTGTGTATATTACGATTTAAAGAATATTTTACCATTTCAGATCTTTTACATAATTATATGAAAAATAAAATAATTTTTATTTAAATTTTTATTTCTTTTGTGCTTCTATAACTACCAATAGAGCCAAATTATACGGATGGGGCCACAATTACATATAACAGCAATGAGATAACATGAACAAGGAAATAGAACGCTTGAGTAAGAAAGACCATACGAAAATTATTATTTTGGTAGGCATGTTTGGTTGACATCTGTCATAATTAAAATGGGCGTCAAGCCTACTCGCATATTGGCTACTATGTTTATCTCTTTCTTACTCCAGCAATACGTGTTAGTTTCTTGTTCATGTTATCTCACTGCTGCTATATATAATTTTGACACACATCGGTATATAATAGCAATGAGATAACATGAACAACAAATTAAATGCTCGAGTAATAAAGAGAGGATCATACGAAAAAATATATTTTAGTAGGCATGTTTAGTTGACATATGTCATAATTAAAATGAGCGGTAAACCTACTCGAATATTTGCTTCTATGTTTATCTCTTTCTTACTCAAGCAATGTATTTGATTTTCTTGTTCATGTTATCGCATTGCTGTTATACAGATTGCGGCAGGCCACTAGGACCATAGCAAAAGCAAGGGGACTTTACATGTGGCCGTAATTGTATTTAAAAAATTAAATAAAATAATTATCCTAACGACCTACCGCAATCGTACATTTATTGTTCGTTTGTTAAACACCACGACGGCCACTTGCATATTCTCCTTGCTTTGCAATGGTCCTAGTTGCCTACCGCATTCTGTATAGTATGATCAAAAATTATTTTCATCTAGTATGGCTGGGGAATACTTCCTAATTTATGAATTCAACTATAACTCACTTAAAATTCAAATGTCAAGTTTGACATCTATTTATAAATGCAGTTGCATTCATAAATTAGGAAGTATTCCACAGCCATACTAGATGAATATAATTTTTGATCATACTTTATACAGGGTGTTAATAAAAAAACTTTACACACTTTAGCAGGTGATAGTAGAGATGAAAACAAGAAAAAAATTCTAATACACTTAGGCCCAATACTCCTTGGTTTTCGAGATATGGAATTT
Organism: Agriotes lineatus; assembly: GCA_940337035.1. Classification (NCBI taxonomy): domain Eukaryota; kingdom Metazoa; phylum Arthropoda; class Insecta; order Coleoptera; family Elateridae; genus Agriotes; species Agriotes lineatus. The sequence goes on along the minus strand of OW679194.1, from coordinate 31,014,531 downwards.
TAAAATTTTTATTTACACCCCTTAGATTTTTTTGTTTGGGACTACTTAAAAGATCTTGTTTACGCCACTGAAGTGAACACAGAAGATGAACTTTGGCAGCGAATTGTAGACGCCTGCCAACAACTAAGGACTCTAGGTGTTTACCATCAAGTGCGTGAGTCTCTTCGACGACGGCTGCAACTTTGTTTACAAGAGCAAGGACGACAGTTTGAACATCTTCTGCGATAACTTTAGAGTGCGCTAAATGCGTTGTTTGTTGTAGTTTTTTTTGTAAAAAAATGTTGATTGTCATGTATTCTGCGATTGTTCGTTTTTCGCAGATAACGCGATATCGCATTCATAAGAGGTGTAAATAAAAATTTAAAAATTCCATATCTCGAAAACCAAGGAGTATTGGACCTAAGTGTATTAGAATTTTTTTCTTGTTTTCATCTCTACTATCACCTGCTAAAGTGTGTAAAGTTTTTTTATTAACACCCTGTATAATTTTGGCCCCATCCATATTATACATTGTTGAAATCAACATGAAACGCTCAATTTGGATCCATAAAAGCTGAACATGGCACCAACAAGAAAAAATGAAATTAATGATGGGTCCTAAAATATGGAACCATAAGGATGCCAGTAGACTGTACTCCCCAATATTCTACGTAAAAAGATTCCTTAAGAAACTACAGATTTTAAGAATTCTTACAAAAAGAATTTTATCCTGTACATCAGAAACAAAGTTAGCTAGACCAAATTTATTTTTAACAAATTAATTTTGATTTATGTCCTATGACCCAGATTCAATGATCACCCTGTATAATAATGTCCGTTTGAATAAGATGTCTAAAACAATGTTGTAAATGCTACACCAAATCATGAAAAAACAGACCAATGATGTATGGTACTTAAAAGTAAACCATGGTTGTTATCAAATTAGATGTAAAATAAACACCGTGAAAATAAAATGTGGATATTTTGAACAGTAAGTTTTCGATCAAAACGACGATTTCTCGTCCGGAACATGATTCAGTTTACCAAAAACATCTTTCACTTAAAATCATTTCTTTGGCAGTAATTTTTATTTATTTATTGGTCATGTTTTCAAAAATATAGTTTACCAATCAATATAAGCTGGCTTTTCTAGTATGTCAAAGAAATCATTTCAAAATATAAGTTTAGTACTGAATACAATTTTCAAAGCTACCGTTAGAATTTAATCACAAACAACAGCTTTAAGGAAAACTAACTGTTTAGAAATCAGTATGTTGAGTTTATTTTAAATAACTATAATTTTTATTTAACTAATATACAACAACTCTACCAAGGTTAGTTCATGGTATTTCATAAATATAAAAAACACTTTTAGCATGAAACAACGCAAACATCTACTGTACAGCATTAGTGGATTTTATTACAAAATTAAGAAACTAAAACAAACTTTATACCAAATACACATTTCAATGATGAAGACAAAGCGAAAGCCACAGGAAGGTCTAAACACAAACAAGTGCCCTTACGGAATCATACCGAAACCCAGTTTGCCATGCACATAACAAAAGCCAAAAGACAACAATCAGATCTATTCTGTTAGTCAATTAGTTTTACAGAAGAGCTCTGATACCTGCATCTGTGATGGACATCAAGGAAGGGAGCAGGAGGATAACTAAAAAGTCATTCGAAATACCAAAAAATTTCTCATGCTAAATTTAGAAAAACTTTCAATTAAAACACAATACGTCCAAAAGACACTGATGAAAATAAACGAATCGCTTAAATACATTAATTACAAAAAAATTTCAACATATAGAAGCTTTCGAAATGACACATCGAGTTAATTCTCACCAGTGGTTGAGTTTCGTAATTTTCTTGACTGAGGGAGGGAAGAGTGCGCATAATTTCAGAGGGAGTAAGTACACGAATCTGCTGATCTGCCGCAGGCGGAGGAGCAGTGGGTCTGGGAGGAGGGGTGAGGTCGTGATCCGTGCTGTGCTGGTACAGAGGATTCACCGTGACGTTAGGAGCCGAGCCGCAGTGATCGCCAGGGCCCATAAAATGTCCGCGTACGGTGAACTGCTGCTGGGTAGGGGGCGAGGGGGGCAACGACAGGGGCCGGGACGGAACGGGAGGAGATACAGACACAGAGCTAGTGGAAGCACTGGTTAGTGATGGTGTAGGCTTCGATTGGTGAGTGCACACCTCTGAGACTGGAGCCATGATGGATGCCTGGGTTGGGGGAGTGCTGCTAACTGGGGTTGCGGCTGCCTTGGACACTGTGGGCGAGCTCGCGCTCTCCTTGTTGATCTGTGAAAGGGGGTTGAAACACACATACGTACTAATGAGTGACAGGACTGGAAAAAAGCACACACAGGAGCTAATGCATCCACATATATGCATAGAGTTAGTGACGACCCAGAACAGTGGTGTAACTGGCTAAGGTAGCGTTTTACCCAAACTGTTAAACACACATTTAGACGGAATTTTGCAAAATCGGTTTGCAGTTAAGCTATCTTTTAAGACTTTACAGATTATTCATTTATATGTGCCATTACTCTTAATAAATATGTAAAATTTAATATTCAGATAATTCCCATAAATATTTATTACTCCATTTTTCTTTGGTAACGACTTATAAAAATGTACTTACATATTTTAGCTTAGTAAGGTAAATTTCCTGAACAGTTGTCTATAATAAAATTATTACTTAAAAATAATGAGCAAAATCCTATTAACAAATATAAAAACTGTACAGAATATATGAATAAATACAAAGCTTCTAGCCCAAAACTTAAAAGAATTGAAAAAAATCATTCTTAATCACAGAACACACCTCTGTAGTACCATAGTGCCCTAACAACTATATGTTCAGCCACTTCATAACTTCCATTTAAACATTTTTTTCAATGTACTGTTAGTTTTGAATTATATTTATTACTGTATTTTTTTTCTAAGATTTTAAAATCATTTTAATTTGGGATACTTTGAGTATAAAATGTACCAGAAAATCACATTCTTTGTCTGTCACAGAATTATTTTACTGAACTGAAACTGAGAACACTTTCCAGCTTCATTTTGTGCCAAGCGTTTTAATAACATTTAAGTCAGGACTACTGGAAGGACAATCCATTATTGCCATGTTATGGTTTTAAACCAATTTCGAATGGTTTTAGTGTATGCCTTAAATGTGCTATCTTGTTTGTAATATACATGCCTTTGCTGAGCATAATTTTTCAATACTGGGAATCAAGTTATTTTCCAGTATCTCTCGACATTGTACAGTGTTTTACTGCATATTTCTTATGTCCTTTGTGCACATACAATCCCATATAACTCCTGATGAAGTATAGCCATCCCTTCCAGAGAGTTTATGGATCCAGTTGCTGATGTGGATCAGTCCCCATATAACACTATATTATTGCACGCACGCACACATATACGTACATTTATCGCGCATATCCACTTATGCATACCGTTCAGAGATTATTGGGAGTTTTTGTTTTATTAACTATTTGTCTGCACACTTTCCTGTTCATTATTTTGTCTCTCCAGTTATTAATTACCATTTTTTTTAGATCGATCTTCTATTACGTCATCATGCCACGTTATTCTGGGTCTTTTTCTTGCTTGGATTTCGGAGGGTTGCCACTGCATGATAATTTTTGTTGCGCTTCCTTCATCTCTCATTACATACCATAGCCATCTGATGCACTGAGCTTTTATGAAACTTAGAACTTGCGTTTTCTTTGGGTTGATTTTTAGATTGTGTTCCTTAGAGTAGTTTGATATTGATTTAAGATCTTCATTTACCAACCTGGTAGCCCTGTCTGGATTTGAGGGATTGAAATGATGCAGCAGCTGGGTGTTGTCGGCATAAGATTGCACGTGAGAATGAGTATCAGTTTGAAAAATATCAGAAGTATAAATTAAGAACATAAGAGGGCCATTTATTGAACCCTGTGGAACCCCAGACACTATTTCTTTGGAAGAAGAAAACTTGTTATGTACACGCACACACTGTTTTCTGCCTATTAGGTAGTGATTAAAAACTGATATAGCGGTTGATATTTTGCTACAGAGTTTATTAATAAGTTTTTGTTTCGAGGGGGCAATATTGTGTAGGCTGATATACAGGCTGTTTCCTAAAAAACGTGCAACCCATAACTCCGTTGTTTTAAATTTTAGACCCAACAAACTATATATATTCTTAAATGGCAAGACAAGAGCTACCTTTTTACATCGCCCGTTCGTAAATATCTTTCAACTGTTTTGAGCAACGATGTTCAACTTTTTTATTTTAAATAGAACACCCTGTATATTTTTACATATTTGGATTCAGGATGAAATTCTGCATGCAGTAGTATGCTTCATTTGTTTTTTTGGTACTTAGAAATGGTTAAAATAATTTTTTAGTATTGCACGTAGACAGTCGTACAGTACCATAAAATTTTCAAGTATGCCGTGGAAAACAATCAGAATGCTGAAATATTTTATTGGAAACAAATTTACACAAAACTACAAAACGTATCTACAAGTATTGCTCAAACTGACGGCCACCTTGTTGAACACACAACTGACATCTTCTAGTTACTCCATTGGTCGCATTCAATATCAAATTGGGAGGTATTTCGCGACAAGCCTCAGAATTTCACCGTTTTCTGGACGTGTTAGATAAAATATTTCAACATTCTGATTGTTTTCCACGGCACACTTGAAAATTTTATGGTACTGTACGACTCTCTACATGCAATATTAAAAAAATATTTTATACATTTCTAAGTGTCCAAAAAACAAATGAAGCATACTACTGCATGCAGAATTTCATCCTGAAGCCAAATATCTAAAAATATATAGGGTGTTCCATTTAAAATAAAAAAGTTGAACATCGTTGCTCAAAACAGTTGAAAGATATTTACGAACGGGCGATGTCAAAAGGTAGCTCTTGTCTTGCCATTTAAGAATATATATAGTTTGTTGGGTCTAAAATTTAAAACAACGAAGTTATGGGTTGCGGCGTTTTTTAGGAAACAGCCTGTATACTGCATTATTAGGATCTGGATAACATCGCGCTGAGCGCCAGGAAAGTTAGAACTGTATTTCAATTTAACAATTTTTTTTATATGTTCAGAGAGGAAGGAAGGCACTGTGCATCATTAGGGTTAAATTAGTTGTAAATTGTATATGCGGTTGTCATATAAGTAGAAATGAGATGGAACTGTGTTCCCTCTGCGACTGTTTTCTATTTCTCCCATCTCTTCTTTTAGCCACATATTCTTTTTTTGTTTATCTTGTTTGCTTCCTTTCTTATTTTTTGTAGCTTTCTACATCTTTTGGTTTCGTTGTTCTGATCCATTTTATTCTTGCTTCTCTTTTGATTTTATTTATGTCATCACATTCGCTATCCAACCATTCCCTCCATGTTTTCTTTTCTTTATATCCTATTATTCTTTGTGTGCTTATTGTTACAGTTCTACAAATGTTACCCCATCGTTCATCTATGTCCATTACTTTTTCTTCTAGTTCTTTATCTACTTCCATTGTATATCTCTCACGTAATCTTTCATTGTTCAGATTTGCTATATTCAGTTTCTCACTTCTTCCCTTCATTTATGCTTCTTGTTTTTTTTTGCTTTATTTCCGTTATTACTAGGTAGTGGTCAGTGTTCGCATCAGTGCCCCTGTAAGATCGTATATCGCTTATGAATGTTTATCTTCGTTTTTGGATGAGCACATGATGTATTTGATTTGTTCCTACCTTTGAGTTTATCTTTATTTTCCATTGTCTCCTTTTTTGTCCCCATGATATTTTTACAACTATGATTTGTTTCTGTAGATGTTTTCCTATTTTAAAAGTTACAGTTACAGCTACACCTAATTTTTTTTTTGTAATCATGTTTTCCACATTTTGATCTAATTTCATACTGTTTATTTCTTGAAGCCCTTTAATTATTATGTTTTTCCTTTTTTTTTCCTCTTTCTTGCGACTCTTATCTTTTTTCTAGCACCGCTATTCTGCCTTCCAATTTTCCTCTCTCTTGATTCAATTCTACAGCTTTCTTGTCCCATTCTGCTTTTGCCCTATGGAATTCCTTCCTTACTTTCCCCAATTCTTCCATCAAATCCGTATTCTTCTTATTAAATTCTTCTTTCAGGTTTTAACTCATCTAATTTTTTGAGGATTGTCGCCATCTCTTCCAATTCTTTTTCTGGCTTTGGGCTTTCTTTTGCTGTTTCTGAGGTGACTTTTGTATTTTTGTGCTCTTACAGAAAACTATCTGCTCCTCTTCCCACTTATTAAATTTTTCGGGGTCTTTTTATGTAGTCCTTTATACTTGAAACTTTTGCGTTCTTGCCTTTTCCACTCATAGGCCTGGATTCCACTTTCCCACCTTCTACGCCACTCGTGTCCCGCATTTACGTGTGCACTCTATCTCAGAGCCGGGATTTCCCACTTGTTCGGCAAATTGTTTATTCATCCGCCTGACCTATGGTAAATCTTATTCCGTACACAGCGCACACCACGCTGCTTTACCAATCAGCACCCACTTGAGATTGTTTACGCACGCACAATGGTATGGGATTCTTGTCCATATGTGATCACACACCCGGATGATTCAAAAACGTTTTTCAACAGCAATATCCCAAGTGCATTAAAATAGCCGATTAAATTTTGACGTTTTCTGTCAGAATGTTTTGCTAAGAAATTTGCTGCTCAACAAGAATCCCGGGATTTTGGGGTGGAAAATTTATGAGATATATTTCTGCAGAGCAAAAAATTCTGACAGAAATTCGTCAAAATTTATTCAGACTAGTTTCTATGAATGCGTGATTATTTCCTGAATAAATAGACAAATTTCAGTTGGTGAAACACCTTTAATAATCATGTTAAAACTATTCACAAGCGATTCAATTTTGATAAATTTTTAATGGCGATAAAATTTTGACGTTTGAATTTTTGTCATTATTAAACTCATAGAAACCATGATGATTATGCATTATGGATATGAAGGAAATAATCACTTCTAATACTACACTGACCGGTAAAACTAATGCAATTTTTTTTAATGCAGTTTTTTGTCAATAAAATGTAATGCTACAACTTTTGTATCTACAAATTGCGAACAAATATATTAATGATCAAGTAGTTATCTGACAAAACTGTTTTTGTCATTTGAAAACAATTCTCGTACTGTTAAAGAATACTTTCAAAAATCTCGTTTTTCTGTGCGTTAATTTGCATTGCTTTTGTTTATCGGAAAGGCCCAGTTTTAAGTTCCTTCGCTATTTTAAGTCTTCTTTTGTTTTTGTCTTTCCTTCTTATCGGTTGTTTTAAATTATGTCAGTGCTAAGTCGCGATAATGCAATCAGAGCAACAATGTTGTTCGAAGGAGGAAGAAAGCAAAATGATGTTGCATTACAGCTAGGAGTTAATCAATATACAATTTCTCGACTTCTAAGGCAACTGGAAATGTCGGTAGAAGACGAGGGCAAGGTCGCAAGCGCGCGTCATCGGCTGTAGATGACCGTTTCTTGCTATTAAGTTCTTTACGGAATCGCACTCTTACAGCTCCAGAACTCCAAAACAACCTTGAGACCACAAGAGGGATAAGAATAAGTGAGAGAGCAGTGAGGAGAAGGTTAGCAGAAGGAAACCTTCACGCTAGACGCCCTGAACGGCATCGGACGACTCGATTAGCTTTCGCTCGTCAGTATGTAAACTGGAGAATCGAGGACTGGGACAAAGTTCTGTTCACAGATGAATCACGGTTTTCTTTGAAGGGTGCTGATGGTCATCACAGTGTGGAGAAGAACTGGCGAACGTTACGCTGAATGTGCGATTACCGAGAGGGACAGATTTGGGGGTGGCTCAATGATATGGGGGGGAATTTCTTTGAGTGGTTCTACAGACCTTGTTGTGTTTGATAGACCAAGTGTAACAGCACATTCATATATCGAAGATATTCTGCAAGACCATGTATAAACCGTTCAATAGTTATTTGCCAGATAGGAGGCCATGTTAGGGTGATGAATTTCACCCTGTAAATATGCTGTCAGTCATTAAGAAAAGTTAGGTTATGCCCATTTTATACAAAATGATAATTTTATGTTAATGTACAAAACGTGGTTGCCAGATTTGGTTTTGGATTTTGTGCCACTTTTATTATTAGTTAAGATAAATTTCATGAAAGACAACTTGCTGATTCTGAATACGTTTCATACTTTGTTGAGTAGGCATAATGGTATAATGACGTCGTTTTTTTATTGTAATTATAAATTGTATACAAAAATATTTAAATATTACAATTTATGTATTTTTTCGGTATAAATAAATAAAGCTTTTACAAGCCACTTTAGGCCCATTGCATAACAATCTATCTCCATTGTCCCTTATTCATGATTTTATTTCTCCAGTCTTCTATTCCTTTCCTTTTTGTCTTCCATTAATGCCTCCTTCCGCCTATTCCTTGGTCGCCCTCTTCTTCTAGTTTCTTCCTTCCAATACTATCTTAGTAGCTCTTCCATCTGGCATTCTCCATATATGCCCAAACCATCTTAACCTTTGAGCTTTAATGAAGTCTACTATATTTGGCTCCTCATACTTCTCTTGTACCTCTTCGTTTGTAAGTCTTCTCCAACCATCCTCCGTCCGAGTCCCTCCAAATATTTTTCGCAGCATTTTTCTCTCCCACCTACTTATCATGTCTTGATCTGCCACATTCATCGTCCATGTTTCACATGCGCATCCTTTAATAGTCTAGGCAAAGTAAAGTGCTCATTTTTCAAGTGATAATTCCAAATCTGTCGTTGCAAAATTTTTATAGTAAGTATCATTTTTAGGTCGTGGGCCAAAAGGTTTAATTTTAAAATTATCCTGCCCAATAATACTTCTTATAGTTCTTTCGGACACCTAAAACAGTACAAAGCCCAAAATTAAAGCAACAGTTAAGTTTTATGCATAAATACTTGCATCCCAAATATCAGTAAGCCGGGCAAGGATTTCAGTTTCAGTAAGATCTGGCCTGTCGGTTTTATAATGCCTGTAGGCCTTTGTAATTTTCAGTTTTGTGTCACCTTTAATTACTTTTGGCATATTGCTCTAGTATTACAATTTGACAGATAGGTATCCATAACGCTGATGTCCATACATATTATGCCTAGTGGCAAACAAAGTATGAAAGCACTGGCAACATTGCACGTTTAACCTCAAAATATCAAATTAGACACTTTCGTGAGCCTCCTGTACATAACAGCTGTTCTGACAAAGTGTCAGAAAGAGATTCTGGGGAGTTTTAATTTTATTAAACATAAAAACAAAATTCCATGTCTACCTACTTGGCAAATAACTATTGAACGGCTTATAGTACCGTTTGCAATTGGTATCGGCGACGATTTCTTATTAATGAGGGGTAATGCTCACGCACATGTTGCTCAGATTACTAGGAACTACTTAAATGCTATTGGAATTAACACATTAGATTGGCCAGCCTGTAGCCCCGACTTAAATCCCATAGAGAATCTATGGGATGAGCTCAAGAGGCGATTGCATGCTCGAAGACCATGGCCTGCTTGGTTAAATGAGCTACGTCAGTTCCCGCAAGAAGAGTGGGAGAATCTGCAGCAAGATTTCATCAGGAATCTTATTGGCAGTATGCCGCGACGTCTTTAAGCCGTGATCCAAGCTCGAGGAAGACATACAAGTTTCCTTTGTTCTCGATGTGATAATTCATATTTATTAAAATTTTCAGAAACTGAAACACACTGTAGAATATGGAGGCTACTGGAGAATTAGTTAGAGAGTTTTGTTCTCCAAGCTCCTTTCTTTTGTCTTACAGACATGTATTAGTGTTAAATGGGCATTTTTCAATAAAATATTATTAAAAAAAATATATGCGTTAATTTTGCCGGTCAGTGTATTTATATCTTTTTTATTTAACACTGCACTTTGCTACCGCTTCTTCAACTCACTATTTAACTGCCTTTCCACTACAACAAATCTCCGTTTACAACTGTAACACGAATTAGTAATTCTGAAGTGACCAGCCAGTCAGACGGTAACGCGTTGACCTTCAACAACTGTTTTGTCCTTATACCAAAAAATTTTACATTGCCATTTTTAAGCAAGCTGTTCACTTAAAGTTGACAAACTTACTAGAATAAAGTTTGTCTAAACACAAACGAAATGCAATCACAGCTAGCTACATTTCAATTTGGTGATATATCTAAAATGCTTATTATATTTTGGCCGCAATTAATTTTTAATTTTCTACTATATTTTATCCTCATAGTGTAGCCAAAATGTTGGAAATCTAAAATCTGTAAAAAAATAAATAACTACATTTTGCTGAAAATAACGGATTGTTAAAAAATATTTAAGACAGAAATTATCAAATGGCCGAACATCTAGTTGTTAGAGCTCAAGAGAACAGGAAGAATTACGTAAGTATAAATAAACTAATTCTGTTACCACTGTTAAGATCTTAAAAACAGAAAAAAAAATGAAAATTCACAACACATTGTTTATTAACAGAAATGGTAGCTATAAAATGAATACTCTGTACAACTTTCTTTTGTAAAAAGCGTAATATGTGCGAGTTACAAAATCAATATTGTTATTTCTAGTATTAATGTTATTGGCTTTAATTTGGTAAATTATTAAATACAAGGTCTAGGCATGTGAAATACCAGGTATCTTAAAGAATGGCTGCTATTGGTCATCCAGTCATAATTCTAACTATTTTGCCAACATTACAGTGTTACAACCCTAACAAGAGATCTTTTATATGCTACACGTCACAATAAAATAGAACCCATGGTTTTAATCTTCTGAAACATGGCATCTGTTGTCTGCACTTCTATTTTAAAGACCAGAGATTGAACACAACCCTTTGATCAACAATTGCTTAACCACCGAGCTACTGAGCACGGCTATTTAACATGTCTTTTACAAATTACTTATTCTGTTACCTAGAGAACATAATTACAAATTTTTCATTAAATGATTCTAAAATGCTGTAGTATGGTTTAGCAGAAGCCAATAACTGACACAAACCCTCTATTTTGGCAGCACACGATGAACATACACAATTGGCACTGCTTTCAGACCAAAGAAACATTTCATTCACAACATTAAAAATGAGGTTACGATTGGTTTAGGTTATGTTAAGTATTTATATCTCTGCCTTTAAACACAGGTACTGCCATCATATTTTTTCACAGTGGCAGCGGCTATTTAACTATTGAGTAAACAGTTCTTGTGGGCAATTTGAATGTTTCAAAATCTTTTTGAAAATTCAAATTACCCACTGTGACAACAGCCGTTTGCTGAAAGTCAAATAGTGCCTGTCGATGTCATAAACATATGATGACAGTACCTCTTGTTTATACTCTATAAAATAAAAATCTGGGTGTGATACACGCACACAACTTCCTTTTACAGTGATCTTATAATTAGCCAAAAATTTGATTTAAAATGTTTTAAGCATTTGTCAAAATTTTTCAAAAATTACAAATTCTGCAAAAACGGTACAAAATAGAGCGTTAGTTGAAGAGACAAATTTTCTCTAGAATTTTAAGCTGAATTCAAAAAATGTAATAATATACCGGGTGTTCTATTTAAAATAAGAGATAATAAAAAAAATAGACAAAAAAAACAAAAGAAACCCATTTTAGAAGTATTCAACTGGAAAATTACCTATCTCACATCAATACACATTCAAAATGTAATAAAAATGTAAAGTTTAAAAAAAATCGTTAAAGCCGTTTTGAAAAAATCGAAAAAAACTGAAAAATCACAGGAGTAAACACCTACTTCCGGTTATGCGATTTTCTTCAAAAGCTTGCTGTCGCATCTACATAGTATACAAAACTTATATATGAAGTTTCAACGCCATACCGCTTTTCGTTTTTGAGATATTCTGTTCACAGACAGACAGACAGACAGACACACAGACCAATAAAAAAAAAATATGTTTTTTGGGATCAGGGGACTCTAAAACGTGAACATCTGTTGAAAACTCAATTTCGAATTTTTGGGGTGAATCCAATACTTCCTTTATTGTAAAAGGAAGTAAAAAAAACTATGAACGTTGCAATTGCCTCGACAACTACTGTCAAAGCAAAGCTGTCTAGTTGAAAATTTTGTGAGAATTGTAAGTGTCAAATTTGTCAGTTAACGTAAATTATATGCAATTGTAACGTATGCCAAATAAAAAATTAAAACAAAAGTTCTGATCAAAGTAGGGTGAAGAAATATTTAATATTTAAAGAAAAACATTAATGCTGCTAGTGCTTGAATTATTCCAGACCTTTCTTTCAACCTTACATCACTATAATCATAATTACAAGCTCACCTTTACTGAAGTTGCACAATGCGACACATACAAGTTTACTGAACTTTACTTCTTAAGCATTTTAAGTACACGTTTACCATACATGTTTGAAAAAACTCAAAATAAGAAACATTCCATTACCAAGTCATCCATGTAGGCAATATGTGAATACTGCTGTGTGATTATGGGGCTGCTATTCTTCATTTTACTCACAATTTCTTCCAAAACCATGTTTATTTTGGGTAGAGGTGGCCATGAATAATTTTTTAAAGGTTGGTATTTGAGTAACTGTCAAATTGTTTTAGTTTTGTTAAATTGAAAACATTTAACAATGTCATATTGTTATTTATAGTACTCTCAAAGTTGTTTTATTATAAGTTTTAACACTGGCAACACAGGCTTAGCGATGATTCATATCCGCCTAACAGGCGGCGCAAAAGTCATCACCCTATCGAAAGATACTCTCATCTTTCCAAATGGCATCTTATGTCATTGCGACTTTGGACATTTGTAAAGTAAATAGAAGCAGACAAACTATAGATTGTAATACTCCACAAGAACGCGGAATTATTGTGCCAATGTTTGTGACCAATAATCGGTCAGTAGTTTTGGCTCAACGTGAATTTCGTCGTCAATTTTCTGATCGTATGGCAGCAACTGCGCAAACACTGCAATGTTTAGCCGCTCGTCTCGAGGAGACTGACTCAACACGAGACAGTTGCAGACGTGGCCGCCTCCAAAGCATCCGTTCGATTGAGAATATCGCCACTGTGGCTTGTGTCCAAGAGGACCCTCAAACATCAAACAGACAACGGGCCACGCAATTAGACATCAGTAAACGGTTTTCATGGTGAATTTTGGTGAAAGACTTGAAGGTATTCCCGTACAAAGTGGAAACAGTCCATGAGGTATTGCTTGCAGACCGTCAATCACATGTGGATTACATCCAAGCCCTCCTAAACCTCAACCGTGATGAGGATGGTTGAAAATGAGGAATGAGGATACGTAAATAAACAGCATTTATGGAAGAAGGGTGATTGGCCCACATTTTTTCAAGGACGGCGCCAACATCACTGTTACTGTGACTGGTGAGCGCTACAGAACCATCATCAACGACTTCTTGCTGCTGCAAATTAACAAATTGGGTTTGGAGAACATGTGGTTCCAGCAAGATGGTGCAACCGCACACACGGCACGAGCGACAGTGCGCATTCTGAAGCAAGCATTTCTGGGCCGCTTAATCTCTCGTTTTGGTAATTTGCACTGGTTCGCAAGATCGCCCGATCTGACCATTCCGGACTTTTTTCTTTGGGGTTTTTTGAAATCACGAATCTATACAAATAACCAACACACCTTGGCAGCCCTAAAGGAGAACATCCGACTAGAAGTGGAGAATTTATCGCCAGAAGTTTTGAGAAGTTATGGAAAATGCTGTGAAATGTGCATCAACTATGGCTGCGGCCACTTGAACGATATAATTTTCGCGAGTTAATGGAAAAAAAAATTTTTTACGTCTAAATAAACATAATCAACAAACAGAACCACCTCTTTTTATTTACAAAGTTACTGCCTTAAGAAATTGAGTGAGGACTTTTGCGCCACTTAGTATTACCTTCATAAAAAGTTGAATTAACACTGGAATAGACTGTTCTTATATATGAAAAAATAGATTTCCATGGCCAAGCCCTATTCAAAATAATCATGAATAGCATACAAAAATATTGACAACGGATGACAAAATACTCTACCATAACTATATCATTATGGATTCTCAAGGTACGATGGAACTCTTCAAACGGTACATTTTTATAGCTCTTAATAAATATGTACCACAACGCCAAACTATAATTCAAACCTGTCATTGTAATTTTAATCAGTGCCTGATTATAGTTCCGAATTAACCAACCAATAACATTAATACACATAAAACAATATTGACATTATTCATTTTACCTACATAACAATCACAAAACAATTGATCGTCCACAAAAAGCCAAATGGCACCAATACACAAACAATTTTTTCCCCTCTAAAAAACCGTGGTCTTAAATCACCTCAAACATTGCAATTACCACCCCGTCGTACGACCGCCAATTTTCAACAACATCCTTAGTGCCATCAACATAGCAAGATATACCAAAGGCACTTACCTGCTGCTGTTTCTTCATTCTCAACGCAGACCGATTATCCCTCGCCTGCTGCAAGTAGGGCGCCTTCTGTTCAGTACTCAAAGTGCGCCACTTCTTGATGATTTGCTTGTAGCGATCGTTCCATACTGGATAATCGGTCTTCCATTCGGAATGGTTCATGTTCGCATAGAGGACCGCAGAAATAGTGGCACCTGACCCTAACCCCTCGTCGGCTTTCATCTTCTCAGAAGAGCGTTGGTTGTAGGTAGAAGGCACTGTTGCAGCTGGAGTGTCCATCTCCGACGATTCGTTTACTGTCACCCACGGACTCGGAGGCTCGGAAAACGCTGGGCTAAATTGGGGACTGCTGCAAGGGAAAAGTTGAATGATCAGAATGTGTTTCACAAATTGCATTAATTTGAAAACCTTACTTGCTGTACTCTGAATGATATGGCGATTGCGGTGGGAAACTCACTGGCGAGTTTAAATTATTTTGATTGACAGCGGGCAGCGTGGTTGGTCTCACTGGAGTAGAAATTGGATGCGACAGTGGTGGCTGTGAAACCCCAGCATTAAAAGTACTAGTATTTGAGATTGGAAATGCAGGACTTCCTTGTGATTCTTGTGATTCATCTGTTAATACGTTCTAAAAAATGTTAAATATTAAAGATCAACTACTTGTCAAACTATGTAGATCATAAACATTTTAAAAAAATACAATTATACATCTCCAAAACAACAATTTCACAATAATTAGGTTTGTTTTTCTTTACTTACAATTCACAGTATTTACTATTTAATTTATTATCAGCCAAATAGAAGTTTAAACACGGAGAACTGTTAATACTACAAAAGAATCTCACTTTAGAATTACGCAGAATACCAAACAGCTAATAATTCTACTTTACCATTTTTTACAGTAGGACACAAATAGTGGAAAATAGTGTCAAAAAGTTTTTAATTGTAATAATTCTGCTGTAAGTAGGACCCTAAACATATTCTTTTTAGCACTGTAAGTCAAGCAGTAATACAGAAATATGTATTACAATTTAAAAATATACAAAATGCTGGACACCCCATTACTTAAAAGCACCACTCGATTACTTAAATAAAAATTATATTACTTTTCTGAAAGTCTGCTCTAAATACTTTAAAAGTCAATTCCACTTCTATGTAATTTAGACAAAATATTTGAAAAACCATTACATTTAGAATTGTACCTAAAATTTCACGTGAATAATTTTCTCTGAGAATCAATTCAGATTTAACATGTCAATAAATAAAAATAATGCAACAAAACTTTTTGCAGTAAATATCAAAACATGTTTAGAGTGGTTAAATAATATTAATGGCAACACAAAAGACAGTCATTCATCCATATACCTGTACTTTTAAATTCAAGTTATATTTACCTTAAATATATCTTCAACATCCTTGCTATTTATATTAGGAATAGATTCTATGTTGAAGTGAGATCCTAAAATATCCGTCAATTCATCTTTGGTATCTTTGGAATTATTCGTAGTTCCTAATGTATCTGAAATATCAGAATCATCTGGCAAGTTCGAATCTAAAAATAAACACATAAAACAACTGTAACGTTAGTTACATTTAATTTGGCTTGTTAATGCTAACCTGCCAAACTTTCCAACGTATCAGTATTTTTTGTAAGTTCATCATCATCCTCGTTCATAATTGTATTAACCAAGTCCGTATCCAGCAAATCGCCAGGAAGGGCTAAAACATCTTTTAACGCCTCTGTGTCGCTTTCATCTTCTTCTTTAGGGACAAGAGGTGCAGCACTAGAAGCCTTACTGGAAGAACTGGGCGCGTCTTTGGCAGAAACCTCCTTAACTGACTTTTCCTGCTTGGCAGTTACAGCAGCCACAGCTTTTATCTCATCCTAAACAAATACCGTGATTTTTTGAAAACATTTGCAAAGACCAAAAGCCAACCTGAGACAGCTGAATCGTCCTGTCCTTATCCCCACGACTTTTCGAGCCTTCTTCGTCACTGTCGCTGGTGGTCTCTGGTTCTTTGGTACTTTCTAGCAATTCCTTGCCGAAGAACGCCTCTTGGAGGTACGACGGAAAACTCTCGGCGAGTTTGCTTTTGGGTTTTCTTCTTGCAGGCTTACGTCGTGGTTTTTCACCTTCCGGTAGCGGCTGTGGTGTGGGTGGTTCGGTGATAGTTGGTGTTGTCTGGCCCGGCAGCATGTCCACGTCGTCGTTGTCTTGCATACCGCGTATTCCTCTAACTCGTACTAGGAATCCTCCAATACCTACATACAATTTAAAAGTAATAACGTGAATGCTACATTAAAAAGAAATAAATAAGGCTGTTAAAAGTAGAGAAAAGTTCTGTAATTTTAAGCAAGCTACAAAGAAATTTTGAAAGTTATTTCAGTAGCAGCTTTCGAATGCTTCCTTAAATTTAATGATCCAAAATCTCCCCTGTTGGACCGTGAAGAGGCATAATACATACAAAATTGAGCTAAATTTCATAATGCCTAGAAATAATGTTAAATTTATATTTTGAATTAATAAACTATAACTGTTGCACAAACAAATTTTCTTACAAGTAAAAAATGTTGATTAATGACACGAAAAAACAGTATTAATAAATATTGTTCAAAGTAGCATATTCTATCTGTAAAATTTTACATTTTTTTGGAAAAATAAATCTCCAAAATGTCCATATAGTGATTAATCTTACCCTTCAAGAAATAAACGAACAATGGAAGGTATTCTCACCGTATGATTATAGGTAGTATTTAAAGGTATATTCGGATATAGAGCATATTATAACAGATGAAGATACATTTGGTTGCCGAGGCCGATTAGGCTGGGGCTAATAAATTATCAGATTCAGTTATTTATTTATTTATTTAAAGTAAATGTTGCCAAACAGGTACAAACCCAATTATAGACACTAGGTGTTAGAGGCTGTCTTTTCTGATGGATAACCAGCTATTTGATTGGACGCATGCAGATAGTGAAGTTTAAACGTTATACGTCGGACCCTACTGTTGTGCTTTCGGGAGTGCCATAAAGATCTCACATTGACCACCTCTTGTTTAATTTATTTATAAATGGTTTTTAGAGTTTATATGTCAAATTCGAGGTTAGTAGGTTACGTTTTGAGTCAGTCTGTGTCAAAACTGACAAAAAACCTAACATGTATTTTATTTTCACACTACTCCATCATATTTTTGTTAGCTTCACGCACATTGTGGTTGTCAACTTGTCATGAAAAGACAGAAAATTACACCAGAAACACCATGCGCGAGCTTTGGGTATTGTTAAGTCACACGATAGCTGCTGGACATAAACTGAACTTACGAATATTACGTACGATGCTAACAGTTTTATATCTTTTTACATCTTACACGTAAGATGTAAACGAGCAAAATGGTTGCCCGGTGAAATGTGAATCACGTGATTTAAATTTCATATTTTACGGAGAAAATTTTTTTCCAAATGCGAAATCACAAATTTGATAAAATTTTAAATGTTATTGAAATTCCAGGAGGATAAAGAAATTCAGGGAATTTCAAGTATTTCAAGTACCAGTTTTGACATTCCAAGAGATTTCCACGTATTCCAGGTTGGTAGATACCCTGCTTTATGAAGTGAAACAAAAAATGAATAGTCCACCATCGTTTGAACTTTTAATTTTTTTTTTTTATAATACATGCTGCACTTGTAACTGTTATATTTATTTGAAGCATCGTGGCAAAAGTAAACAAAGTACAGAGCTGTATTGAAAATTTTCGCAGCAGTAAAGTCGCACTTGGAAATAGATTTCTACCGCGCAATTGGACAAATACCACGCTAAATCTAAGTGCAAAAACATGTAAATCCAAACCTAAACGGGAAACCATAAACCGATAACCGATAAGTGTAAAATAATAATTGTGATCATACAACACGGACGGAAATATTTTAGAAGTGAAATTAGCAGTTTATGAAGTTAGAATCCGGACCTGGTCAAGGAAGGGAAAAGTTGTGGGCGAGATAGCTCTCGGTTAAACATAATTAAAACCAGTTTTTAGTGAAATAAAATTTATGAAGTGTGGTTAGTATTATAGAATAGGTGAAAAGTGATAAAGAAAACAGCAGATCAAGAGTGAAAGTGACCGTGAACACAGCTGAATGAGAAGATAAACCGCGTCAAATTGCTTTGAACGTAAACAGAACGTTTTTAAAATTTGCAGCGGCAAGAAGAGAACGACGACCTCCGAGGAGGGGATCCGGGTCGGTTCCTTATCGTGTCGCAACTAATAAATTAATTAGATTGATTCATATTTACAATAATAACAAATATTAAACGTTCCTAAAGCTGATAAAATACATAACTATACAATTAATACAACAAAAGAAAAGCAAAATTAGTAAAGATGAAGGAAATGCTAGAAGCTATAAATACGAAGCTAGACAATATGGAAAAGAAAGATGAAAGAATGGAAAGGATAATGAACACCTTTCAGGATGAGCTCTTAAAAATTAAAATGGAAAATGAACAATTGAAAAAGGAGAACCAACTGCTCAAACAGAGAATAATAAACCAGGATAGAAGAGTGGAAGAAATTGAGAGGGAGATGAGGAAAAAGAAAATAATAATACATGGAGTTGAGGAAACTAATAACGAGAACGAGTTAATGCTGAAAGAAAAAACGAGAACAATCCTAAGAGATATGGAAGTAACAATAGAGATGGAAGAGGAGGTAACAGAAATCAGAAGAATTGGAAAAGAACAAGAAAATAAGAGAAGACCAATAATGATCGAACTGAGAAATTGGAATAAAAAAGAGGAAATTCTTAGAGCGGCAAAGAAACTATTGGGAACAAAAATTTTCATAGAAGAGGATCTAACAAGGGGGATTCAGGAACAGCGAAAAGAACTTAGACAACACATGAAAGTACTTAGAGAAAAAGGGCATCATGCAATTATGAGATTTAACAAATTGATAATAGACGGCAATACAATCACCCTAGAGCAATTCAAAGAAAAAGAAAAGTACGATATAAAGGAAAACGAAGAAAAAGAAAATGAAGAGAACGAGATGCAATGTGAGATAGACGAATATACAAAAAGTGCAGAACACTTAGCCAAAGATCCCCAGAAACCAATGAAGAAGATGAGGCTCTAAAAAACAATTTAAAGAAGATTACTAAAACAAGAAAAATAGATAATACTCCAAAAAAGTAACACAGATCAACACAGGGCGGAAAATGGAAACGACACAAGCTAAGAAAAAGAATAACGAAAATGAAAGTATAAAAGAAAATACGAAGATAAGGGAAATTAAAACGGGATTAAGGTACAATGTACATAGTAAAAACAGATGGGAAACAAACATAATAAAATTGGCAATTGGGAACATGGAATGTAACATCAGTAACAGGAAAAAATATGGAAGTTTTGGATGAAATGGAAAATTATGATTTAATGATATTAGGTTTAAGTGAAACAAACATAACTGGAAAGGAAAACAAAAATCTTGGAAGCATGTATAAAATGTATTATTCAGGAGTAGAAATGGGCAACAGAGCAAAGGAAGGAGTAGGCATAATAATTAAAAAAGAATTAGATAAAAGAGTAATGAAATGTGAGGCGCTATCATCAAGAAGGAAACAATGACATATACTCTGTTCACGAAACTCCTGGGCTGTCAAAAATAATTGTTTTAAAATTTCTTGAGTGTACTTATAATAGTAGCTTTTTTATGGAATGTACTTCAAATCTAGTGACTAAACTAGTGATAAATAAAGATAGGTTATGTTCGACGGTTTTATGTCGAAAACAGAAAAATATTAAACAAAGTTACAAATTGGAAATGTAAGTATTGAATTTTAAGCCAAAACGCACCTAGGGCTGTAGTGCTACAGAAAAAGAGAGAGAATAAGAAATTTATAGTGGATACTTTTATATTTCCACAATCAGTCTGTTGTTTCAGAATCTGAAGAGAATTCCATGTCGGACTCATCAGTATCAAATTCAGTTAAGGATATTATGACTGGAGAAATATCCGCCACACTGCAAGTGCCCATGTATTTTATCCAGTCATTTTTAAGTGTTTCACAATGAGCAATACTGTTCTTCCACATTTGCTCTGTAAAATTACTGAAAGCTGTACGCCATAACTTGTCAACATTATCTTTGGATGAAGGTTGGGATTGTATATGCTTGTTGTAATAGTTTTTTGCAAATGCCCATGCTAACTCTATGTGATTATACTGGCACTGGTAAGGATGCAGTCTAAGAACAGCATGCCCATGTTGGGATAGAAACTCATCAACAACATATGAATAACACACTTTTTGTTGGTGGTGTTAATTAGTGGCCTTATAATATCTCAAAGTTGGTGTTTGGTGCATTTTAAAAAAGATACTTCGTTGATAGAGACAATTACGAATTGAAATGTCCTTTGACAAATACATCAAATTTTGAAATTTGAAAGTTTCAAAATTTTGCAGTGTTTCCAAATGTAAAAGTAGAAAGTTACCAACGAAATTTTAAATTTGCTGCCAACTTAAATATAATAATTACAATTTGACAGCCCAGGAGTTTCGTAAACAGACTTTAGGAACGATCATTAAGGTTGGAAGGCTTAGTTGGGCAGGTCATGTGGCAAGATACGATGCCAATAATCCAGTCAGAAGGGTCTATGAAGCCCAACCAATTGGCACAAGAGGACGAGGAAGACCGAAACTTCGTTGGAAAGATGGGGTTGACGCAGACGCAATAAAAATGGGAGCCCCCAACTGGAAAATGGCTGCACAGAACCGGAAAGAATGGCGAAAGAAGCTCGAGAAAGTCAAGGCTCCCCTGTAGGGCTGTACGACTAATGATGATGATGATAATGATGATCACCAAGAATAATTTCGATGCTACTGGAAATCAACGAAAAAATAACCATCATACAAATATACGCACCAATAGAAGGAACAGTAGAAGAGAAAATGAATGAATTCTATGAATCATTACAAAATACAATGGATAAGGCAAGTGATGAAACCGATAAAATAATAATAGTAGGGGACTGGAATGCTAGAGTAGGAAATGACATGAATAAGGGAATGGGCACCTTTGGAGAATTTGGAAAAAAGGAAATAAACAGAAATGGAATGAAAATGCTGGAATTCTGTATTACAAACAACTTAAAAATAGGAAACTCTTTCTGGGATCAACCTATTGAAGATCGATACACTTTTATAGCAGAAGGAAGAAATGTAAAGAGTGTAATTGACTTCATTGTATATAGCCAAAAAATCGAGAGCACAATAAAAGAAATCAAAGTACGAAAGGAGGCAGAACTTACGGCAAAAATAACACAACCCATAAGTGTGGAAGAAGAATGCAGTATATATAAGAAGATTAATATAAGCCGGCTAAAGAATGAAAAGCTGAGAAAGCAATACGCAGAGGAAACGGATAATGCACTACAAACCCAACAGAAAAAAAATACCAATTTAAACTTAGAAAAAAGATGGAAAACATTTAAGGAAACTATACTTAATACGACAACAAAGATATACAGAATAAAATTTTTTTAAAAAGAGATAAAAGAACTAGATGATGGACCGAAAAATTGAAGAACGTAGTTAAACAGAAGAAATTGGCATGGAACAGATATCAAAAAACAAAAACACAGAAAAACAAAGAAGAATACGACAAACTAAATAAACTAGCGAAAGAAGAGGTAAAACAAGCCAAGAAGAAAACCTGGGAGGAGTTCGAAGAAGAACTAAACGAGGGCTTTAGAAACAATAACAGAAAGTTCTGGAACAAAATTAAGGCTATGAGAGGTAAAGGAAAGAACGAACTAAGTGGGATAAGAAACAAAGACAACATGCTGATAATAAAAGCAGAAGACATGACAGATAGATGGAGGGAGTTCTTTGCTGAAAAATTCGACAAAGAAGAAGAACATGATGACCTAAGAGAAGAAAAAAGAGAACAAGAAATACATGAAGAAGAAACGGAGATGTATAATATAAATAGACAAGAAGCAATAGAGGCAATAGGAAAAATCAAAATAGACAAGGCATGTGGAGAGGACAATATAGAACCTGAGATAATAAAATGGCTGGGGGAAATAGGAATAAACTGGCTATAAGAAATATACAAGGAAGCAGAGAGAAATAACAAAATACCCGAAGAATGGAACAATAACCTAATAATCCCAATATATAAAAAAGGAGACAAAACAAACTGTGAGAACTATCGAGCCATATGCCTATCATTAGTAATATACAAAACATACACAAGAATTATAGAACAAAAAATAAGGAAATATACAGAAGACAAACTAGAAGAAGAGCAAGCAGCTTTCAGGACAAACAGACAAAGGAATGACAATATATATATCCTAAGAAATATAATAGAAAAGAAAATGGAAACGGGAGAAGAACTGATATTAGCATTTATAGACCTACAAGCAGCATTCGACACAGTACAGAGAAATATAATATTTGAATGTTTAGAAAAACTAAAAATTCCTAGAAAGTTAATACAATTAGTCATTTCAGCATAGTATAAATATACAAAAGCTAAAATACAAGTAAATGGAAGTAGATCAAAGGACGTACAACTCAAAATAGGAATCAAACAGGGAGACAGTCTAAGCTCGTTGTTATTTATAATAGGGATAGGATCTTAAAAAATGTTAGAGAAAACAACAGAGGTTTGAAAACCACAATAGGTTATAAAATATGCAGCCAATTCAGATTGATGCACTACTATATGCTGATGACATAGTTTTAATCGCAGACAGTAAAAGAAAAATGCAAAAGCTCTTAAATGCTTGGATACAGGAGATAGAGAAAATGCATATGAAAGTTAACACTGATTAGAGTAAAGTAATGGTATTCAATAAAATAACAGAGGAAGAAATATACAATTTTAACTATAAGGAAAAATGATGGAGGAGATAACAACATTTGACTACCTGGGAAGGCAGAATAAAAAAGACAAATAAAGCATACTACGCGCTTAATAAAACCATCTTCAGAAACAAAGAAATAAGTAGGAAGATTAAACTAATGATACATAACACTATAACAAACCCTATAATGCTATACTCCAGCGAGACCTGGACTACCCAGTATAAACACAAATCCAAGCTAACAGCTATGGAAATTAGGGTACTAAGGAAAATAGTCAACCAAACTAGAATGGATCGGATAAGAAACGATGACATCAGAACCCAGCTACAACAAGAAGCAGTATGCAGAAAAATAAGAGAATAAACAGATGGAATGGTATGGTCATCTTATACGAATGAAACCAGACAGGCTACCTAAGAAAATGATGGAGGGTAAACAATACAGAAAGAAGAAGAGGGAAGAGCAAGAACAACATGGTTAAATCAAATTATCAATATTGGACAATCTAGGGGAAAAACGATAAAGGAAACGAGAGAAGACGCCAGGGACCAGAAGAAATGGAGGAAATGGATTCAAGAAACAGAAGATCACAACCAGACACCCGTTTAGGGTACTAGGGCGAGGGAGAAGAAGAAAGAATATTTATTATAAGAAATGAATATTCTTTCTTCTTCTCCCTATTATAAGAAAAGAACAATTTTTGTAAAATATCAAAAAAAAAAAAAGTAATAAGAACCTTGCGTCCCTCTTCAGCCAATAAAGGGAATTTCACAATTGGTGGAGAATGGAAGAGAGACCAGGAAAGTTGAAGAAGTACTGCCCCGACATTCGCTTCAGAGAAGGTACTCTGTTGACTCAGGAAAACCACCTAAAAACCTGAATCAAAGCAGACGGCCACGGGAATCGAACCCACGACCTCCCGAATGCTAAGCAGATGTGGTAACCACTAGTCCACAGAGATTGGTCTATCAGCAAAAACATTCAATCAGACGATGGCATTTCAAGGTCTTGCATCATCAGAAATTGTTGACAATACTAATAGGTCACGAGTAAAAAATTATTGTGTTAAACTGCATTATGAAAACGAAATGACAAGAAGACACCTGCATAAACAAACCTACGCATGAGTTCGTATTTAGGGGATTACCCCGCCCGAATCCAGCAAGCACCGGCGCACACGTGCATGCATATAGTCAAAAAGTAGTGGGAGAGAGCAATGAGAATATACCGGCCAATATATTGGCGTATCAGCCTCGATTATACCGGTATCGGCTGATATATCGGTGTATCGGCCTCGATTATATCGCTGTAATCAAATTCATGAAATGTATTTTTGTAACCGTTCTGAGAAAAATCTCTGCCATGTGCAGATTGAAACCCAATATAAAATCTATAAATGACAGCTGCATCTCACAACCTATAGAATAGCTGCTTACCTAATTTCTGTAAATTACGTTGACGTTTCCTTCGTAAGACACTAACGCCACTTTCCATGGTAAACAGCGTGAAACCCTCAGGAGGAGGTCCATCTTCTTTGGTCCAAAGCATTCCTTCCTTGTAAATATCCTGAGGATCTTCCTTAATGTCCACCAATTCTAACTTTGCACTGTCTTCTAAACTACCATCACCTGAACAAGATCTTGAAATAAGACTCTAAATTGCATTAAAAATATAAAAATTACCTGTACTGCTTCCTGCAACCACCGACTCGATAGTGGCCATGATACCTGCCTCCTTATCTTGCACAGCAAGCAACTTTTTACGCTTTTTCCTTGTGATATTCTGCTCGTGAGACAGAGACTTGATCAGGCTGTAACCGCTCTCGCTCAAATACACGCCATCCATGTAATAGTTGGTATGTGACTTGACTTCAGGGCTCTTGCTAGGAGTAGGAGGTTTGGGCGAAGGTGTTGGTTGCAGGTGTGGTGGGGGAACGTCCCTTGGGCGACACAGTATGCAGTTGTACCCATCCTCAGCACACTTCTCCGCTTCTGTTTCAGTCTTAATCGAGTCGCATGATCCATGCAACCACCGCTCACATTGAACACATTGAATGATGAGATCCCCTTCGCTATAGGGCTCTACACAGCTCGGGCATGTAGTGTGTGACGCACACGGGCCGCACTCCGTAAAGCTGTTCATCCAGGTGCAGTTGAAGCCCGGGTCGCTAGCACCACACACCTGACAAATGGCACACCACTTGCACTTCCAGTTACCATGAGGGACGTAGTCCAAGGGGGGATCCATGCAGTAGATATGGTACGAAATATCACATTCATCACAAAGGATCAGTCTGCCTTCATCGTTACGTTGCCCGCAACCCTCGCACACCGTGCAATCCAAACAACGCCACCCCTTTTGCAAGATAACTTTAGTTACTTTTACGTTAACACAGTAGGGATGATAGCACTGTCCGCACTGAACACAAGCTATAAGGCATCCTTCTTGGTCGGTTCCAAGCGCCCCGCACATAACGCATATGTCCTGGGTCAACACAAATTTGTCTTTTGCTGAACACAACACGAGGCGGTTCTCAACCCCTGGCTCCTCGTCGTTCTTACCGCCGTCGCTGGTCGGCCTCTGCAAGCCAACTCCAGGGACACCAAACATACCCCGCATCTTGGACTTTGGGCCACGCTTGCGTCCAAACTCCGCCAAGCGCTGCCGCTTCATAAACCCGACTTTTCCTGGTACACCCTTTCCTATTCCCTTTGGTCTCCCAGAAATACTAGTTGGCAAACCCAACCGCTTCTTGGCAATTTTGCTGGCACTGTACGGCTTGCCCTTTCCCAAGCCAATGGAGCGTATGGGCTCTTCGCTGCCCTGACGATCTGGATCAAATTCGTACGCATCCTCCACCAGGGACTCTTGTGATGCTGATAGTGAATCGCCATCCTCGATACCTATGCAAACAAATTTCAATTAATATATCGGTACTTGAACGTAGCACTGCAGCAGTAAACATGGCCAACAAAAGAAATACTCAGGAAGTAATTTTTTTAACAAAAATTTTGACAAAAATTAAATTCTCTAGTTATAACTATCCTACTGATTTTTTTCGGTAATTTGCCTCACTAAACTTAAGTACCTGGAGAGATATTTAAATTACTCTAGTGCACCTCTGGCTCCCAGAAAAATACAAGCAATGCTATTAAAAGTTATAAAAAACACAAAGGAATTTATCTATTTCTTTTTTGTTAGAAAAAACAATTAATGAACCAAATTTTAGGGATGTCGTACCCGGTCTAAAATTAAACCCGGGTACTCTCGGGTACCCGAAATATATAACAAAAATGTTAGCGTTTATCTGAGGTAGCTACCATTTCCTTCAATTTGCACTTAACCTCAAGATTGAAATTGAATTTTCAGTTTATTCAGTTAGGTTAATTATAATAAACCTAACCTACTGCCGTTTAGGGGACTACCCCTCTTCGGCTTTGTACATAAAATTTTTTGGAATTAAATAAAAAACATTTCATTTGAAGATGGAAAACATTAATTATACATACTTGTTACTCAAACAAAACAATATGAAAAAAGTAAAGTATTGAAGATGAAAATATACATGCTTTAATAATACAAAAAAAATGCATTATAAACTATAAGGTCATCCTATAATAGAACCAACCTAAAATGTTTTAAATTGTATTTTATATTGATGAATTGATAATAACGAAAGAGCTTATGATCAAAATTAAGAATATTAAATATCAAACAGAATATATTTTTGTGTTTAAATTAAACAGGAAAATGAGAAAATGAAGTGGGAAATTAAAGAATTACATACAAAATTAGAGATGCTAGAAAAAGACAAAAGGAAAAATAGTTCAATAGTTTCAGGTACAAAAAAAGATGATGATACACTGAAAAAATCTGGTGTGATACACTCACACAACTTCCTTTTACAGTGTTCTTATAATTAGTCAAAAATTTCATTTTTAATTTTTAGCCATTTGTCAAAAATTTTCAAAAATTACAAATACTACAAAAACGGTACAAAATAGAGTGTTAGTTGAAGAGACAAATTTTCTCTAGAATTTTAAGGTGAATTCAAAAATGTAATAATATACCGGGTGTTTTATTTAAAATAGGAGTTAATAAAAAAAATAGAAAAAAAAAACAAAAGAAACCCACTTTAGAAGTATTCAACTGGAAAATCACCTATTTCACATCAATACACATTAAAAATG
Source organism: Agriotes lineatus (assembly GCA_940337035.1). Taxonomy (NCBI): domain Eukaryota; kingdom Metazoa; phylum Arthropoda; class Insecta; order Coleoptera; family Elateridae; genus Agriotes; species Agriotes lineatus. Next base: position 30,987,010 of record OW679194.1, on the reverse strand, counting down.
TAGAAAAATGTAAAGTTTAAAAAAAATCGTTAGAGCCGTTTTTGAAAAAATCGAAAAAAACTGAAAAATCACAAGAGTAAACACCTACTTCCGGTTATGCAATTTTCTTCAAAAGCTTGCTGTCTCATCTACATAGTACACAAAACTTATATATGAAGTTTCAATGCCATACCTCTTTTCGTTTTTGAGATATTCTGTTCACAGACAGACAGACACACACACAGACAGACAGACACACAGGCAGACAGACCAATGAAAAAAAAATATGTTTTTTGGGATCAGGAGACTCTAAAACGTGAAGATCTGTTGAAAACTCAATTTCGATTTTTTGGGGTGAATCCAATACTTCCTTTATAGTAAAAGGAAGTAAAAAGTAATAACCATTTATTGAAACAAAAGCTGAACATCGAACCAAAAATCATGACTGAAAACAATACGCAACTACTAGAAAAAGAGTAAAAGTGCTCAAAAATGAAAGCAAGCTAAAGGAATCACACAAATAGGATACATCAAAATTGACTCGACAAAAAAGGACAGAGAAATACGAAAAGATATAAGAAACTCGGCATCAGAAGCAAAAAAAAAAACGAGCAAATTTTGTAAAGGTAGAATATAAAAAGCTATATAATAACAATTAATAGAAGAAATGGGAAAATATAAAATACAATTTTTAACAAACAAAAAAATCAAAATTACTGGATATTTTGGCCACGAGTAGACAAAAACGAAAGGACAAAAGAAGGTGTAGGATTAATAGTTAAAAAAAACAAAGAAAGAATCATAAAGCTGCTTTTGGTGAAACAGAATTACTAAACAAGGAAATATGGACATTAACAATAGCATACACACAAAATCAGGACGCAACAAAAGAAAAAAAAGATAGTCCTTTTTGGAGCCCTAAATGGAAGGGTAGGAAACAGCAACAAATGAGTAGAAAAATATATGGAAGTATAATAGGTAATCGCCAGAAAGAATAAGGGAGAAAGAATAATAAGGTTCTGTGTATAAAAAGATTTAATCAACGAGGTTTAAACACAAAAGGAGAAGAACATAGTAGAAAAATAAGTCAATAATAAATTATTTTTTCGTGATTAGACTTTAAAACATATTAAAAGACATAAAAGTGGTTAGTCATCCTGAAATCAGAAGTGATCATTATCTAGTAAAAATGAAACTTCTAGAAAGAAGAACAAGAAATAAAGACAAAATACTAAAAGAAAATATTAAAAGCTTTAAACTCACGGAGGAACGCTTTAAGATGGAATAACAAAGATATTTGAAGATGCGATTAGAAGAATAAGCAAAAACGCTAAAAAATCAATGCAAATTCTTGAAAGACAGTATATTGGAAGCAGATAGAAAAAGTTGCGGGACAACAAAAGTAACACAAATACAAACATAAAGAATTCAGAGATAAAAAAGGGAAAGAAAAATATGTGAAAGAATAATTACAAACAAAAATGGGACAGATTACGAAAGATATAGGGATATTCAAAAAAATTTGAAAGAAGAATCATGGATTGAATTTGGAAACAAATTGAAAGAGAACTTTTAGCAAAACCAGACACTATTTTATAATACCTTAAAGCAGCTGCGATAAAAGAAAACTCATATGATGAAAAATGTAATAAACGAAGAAGGTAATATATTGAGGGATATAGGACACATTTTGCAAAGATGGAGACAACACTTTGAAGAATAGCACGAATCAAGAAAATAGTAGAACCGATAAGACATATGAAATGAAACAGAGAATAATAATAATTGTACAGAAGGTCAACAAGATATGCAACTGTTAACAAATGATGAACTAGAACAGGGGTTCTCAAACTATTTTAGACACTGTACCCCTTTTTACCAACAAAAAGTTTTGGGTACCCCTTATCAGTAAGTAAACTGAAATATAAAAAAAATCTTAAACCTTTGATTTAGTAGGTACAGTTTTAACCTGCGTAACTCAATTACGCGTCATGTTTAAATAAAACAAAGAGATATTGCTTACATACATTTTTATTATATTAAAAACAAAAAGGGGGGAGGAGTGTACATTACATCAGCTGATGCACTCTGTCCACCCGTCTACCGTCGCGCCACCACTATATATAATTTTTGACTTATACAGGGCGAGTCAAATTTCAAAATTTTCAAAACCTTATATTTTCGCTAAAACTTCAATTTTTTTTGGTGGAAAATTATACAGGGTAATACAAAAGGTCATTTTTTATGCAGAATTTTATTATACCCAATGCCATAGAAGTTTACACTTCTCCCGTGTGGTCTTAAGCACACAAATAATTTTTCCCCTATTTAAATTTAAAGGTTTGTTTTATTTTTTGTTGGCCTGCCACGTACCCCCTAAAATACTTCGCGTACCCCCAAGGGGTACGCGTACCACACTTTGAGAACCACTGAACTAGAAGATGCTATCTCAAAAATAAAAATAGGGAAGAGACCTGGAGTAGACTGCATAACACTAAGATGTTAAAATTTTATGGATGAAACACTGAAAAACCTTTTCAATAAAATCATAAAGTACCTACCTAGAGAATGAAACATAGAAATCATAATACCATATATAAAAAAAGTGACATGAGAGAATGCACAAACTATAGAGGTATAATGTTAAAAAATACTGCGAAAAAAATTTCGTCAAGAATTATAAAAGAAAAAATGTAAGAAGAGCTGAACACCACAATAGAATGGTTTTAGGAAAGGTAGAAGCACTCAGGATCCAATATTGATATTAAGACAGTTTCGTTAATTTAGAAAAAGCATTCAACAAGATAAGAAGGGAAGATGCATGAAAGTCTTTACAAAACCGGGGAATAGAAACCGGAACTATTGACATCATTAATATGCGAAGACAATTCCAATATAAGAGTTAGAATACAAAACAAAGAATAAAAGATATTTCAATCAAAAATTGGTCTAAAACAAGGATGTTTCTACGTTCATTACTATTTTCGATAGCCCTAGACAAAACAGTAAAGAAATCTAACCAAAAAATGAAAATGCTTCAACTCGAAAACTGAAAAATTAAAGCTACAGTTATCTTAGATATTATTCGGCGATGACTTGGTAATCATATCAGACACAGAGAGTAATCTACAACACAATATTAATATAAAATAAACATGAAAATAAACATTAACAAAATGAAAACTATGATTACAGCGGCAAAAGAAAAGATACATAACATCAGAATAGAAAGAAAGGAAATAGAAATAATGGAAAACTGGAACGAGATGCAACACAACGTTGAAAAAGTAGGACAAATATTCAATAGCATGACAAAGACATTTTAAGGCAAAAGACGTGTACCTAGGAACGTGAAAGCAGAAGTGGTTAAAAAAGTTGTGGACCCACAATATTATATGGTAGCGAAACTTGCCTACTAACAGAAAAACACAAAAGTAGGAATGCCATAGAAATGAATTTTATTAGAAAAATTGAGAGAGAAAACAACAAAAAATAAGATAAGAAATGAAGTATTCCGAAGAAATTGAAACATGAAACCAGTCGGAACAATAATTAAAGAAAGACAATTAGGATGGTTAAGCCACACATAGTCTGTCTGTCAAACAAAATGCTAACATAAAAAGTATACGAAACAAGAGCACAAAGGAACAACAGAAGAGGCAGACCAACAAGAAAGTGGAAAGAGGAGGTAAAAGAGACAAGATGGGAGAACATACAAAATGCAGGACAAGATGTAGCAGGTGATGTACAAGATAAACTCAAATCTAATGGTCTTACACTTTGCGGTAGAAAGACATAGAAGTAAGAATTAAAACTAGATATTATTCAAGTAAACTAATACATCCTCAAAAAAAATTTTTTAGAGGAAATACTGACAGATATAACTGAATACGTTTAATTAAAAAATTTTAAGTTTGATTATACACAACTCAAGTATTATACGATGTTACCACAAATAAGCTCCATTTCAATACAGCGGTACCCACCATACTAACTGCATTTTTTCATTTTCCCTTTGAACTTCCTTGCTAATTTTTGTTGTAGTTTGAACATAAAACAGTCTATTTCAGTTCTACATAATACTAGTTAGCGGTTTTATAAACAAAGAAAATGAAATTAACGTAAATAATATCACATTAATTATTAGGTTATGCTATGATATTTAAATTAGGTTATGATAAGTTGTAATTGTAATGAAACGATTACATCGATTTGTACTATCTACAATTTATCATTTCAGAGCTTTATCTTTTTCAGAGGTAATCCAATAATCTAAACCAAAGTTGTTGCGATAAATAACAGCTGTATTAAAGGTAAGGCCATGCTTGCGTTTTAGTCGCTGCGACACGATCGCCGCGACCAGGTCGCAATGGTGTGTTCTATGGATTCTAATATAGGTGGCCACGTTTGCGACCCGCGACAGCAACCAATGTTGAAAATGCTGTGAAGAACGTTTTTCGAGTGTCACGACAGATTGTTTCTTATGCAGTATTATAATATGGCCTGGACAGATAATTTTATATGTCTGCGACCTAGTTGCGGCGATCATGTCGCAGCGACTAAAACGCAAGCATGGCCTTACCCTAAAGGCTGCTACAGTCGCTACAGATAAAGCACAAGTTAACTTCAGTGACCCGATTTAAAATCAAATGCACTTACTGTTCCTTTTGGCCATCAACTGACGATTCTGTTGTGTTAGACTCTTGCAAATTAAGCAGACGTACTCATATTCGGGATGAGCTTCTTTACGTTGTTGATAGGTAGCAACCTCTGCTTCTGGGTCACAAGTTCCATGCACAAACCTATGAAACATATTAATGCTAGTTATCATTTCCAAACACACTCCACATAAAATTATTTAAATATTGAAATCATACGACCAAAAAATAACTTTTTGAAAAACAATAAATGTGTGAAAATGAGTTTTCTACAAGAAATTAACTGCTAATGAGTCAATGAGACAACAAACTTTAAACACATTTAGTAAAATAAAATTCGTTACACTCCATTACGGAATTTGTCCTAAGCTGTAGTAGGACAGTCATGGCAATGTAACTAGTATTACAACTTCGACATTGGCAACTGCTAAGGAATCTACTAGGCGCCTGTCTGTTATATGAACCCATTACTTTTAGAACAATAAAGAAATTTTGTAATAGTATGATTGTTTCGCTTTGAAAAAATGTAACAGAAAAGAACTCACTTGCGACACAGAGCACACTGCACCATCTCCCTATGGGCATGTGCCCGATATGCACGATGACAGAGAGGGCAAGAAAATCCTTTATTGCGTTGCTGATAGCAGGAATCGCACACTGTATAGTGTGCATGCCAGCGAGAGGAGAGTCCTGCACCAGGGGTTCGAGATCCGCAGTCCCCACAAACTCGACAGCACTAGTAACATACTTGGCATTAAGACATATTTCAACATAAAGAATACCTATTCCACTGTTTAGCAACATCTTTAAATTTCTCAGATGTAAAATTCGGCTTTGATATTTATCAGTTGGATACATGAAATTACTAAAAGGCAGTTTCCGATATGTAAAAGCACTTTTAAAATGTAAAATTTTATGTATGTACTTAGAAAAATTCAACTGCTGCTTATACGTCTACTTGACTTCTGTATAATCAGTGTCAAATATTTAACAGATTTCTCGACTGTATTTGTAAAACAACATGTTTTTGCAACTGTACGTACAGCACAACAAATCTAGCTTGTCCCCTGGTGAAAATCGAAACTAATGTTAGAATCTAGTAACTTCCAAGTTTCGTTTTGGTTAACATTTTTGACAACTATAATTGCCATTGATTATACCACTCATAATGCACACATTTGTAAGTGAAAACACCGTGGTTTAATAATTTTGGTGTTTTCAATTTTGCAGTCAACTGTCACTATCAATGTCATGGCCTTTTCCAAATTTTAAAAGTTCTTCAGGATACGCATGAAAATTGATTACGGTTGGTGTGCCGTTATGTCCCTATCGATATTCATGGTAGAATCTAATCGAATACACTCAACAATTTAAGAATTATTAAATACATTTGTTTACTAACTCAACTCAACGGGTTGCTTTGTAGAAACACCACTTGCCTTCCTTCGACTCGTGGTGTTTCAAAACAATTCGTTTCGTGAGAAAGCGAACGTATTTTAGATAATCCACAGTTGTCTTGTGGTATTATAATTGACTATTCAACATTATCTATAATATAATTTTCCTTAATGTGTGTCTGTGTTTCTGTGGTACAAAATAAAATCTCACGTTCCGCTTCACAGATGTTTATATTTATTTAGGTTTTGTTTTTCTTATCATAGCGCTCGGCTCGGAGCTTGACCTTTCGCGTATCCTATTTCACGTGCGTGTAGCGTGCAGTTTGCTTGTAATAAATGAAATTGGTCAATTTGTCAGAAAAAAGGCTAATCAAAATTGACTGTATTTGAAAACACAACCCGTTTAATTGTCAGCTTCATAAAACAAACAGCTTGCAAAATAAGATAACTAAAAAAGTTTTGGTAGTAAAATTGTATGATATAATAGTTATTTACACCACAAGTGTTAGAAGTGCAACTTTTTTTCACAAGTGAATAATGCACACGCCTGAAAAATAAGCACGTTAACACGAGTTGTCTATAAAAATTTTTTAAAATTTCATTCAACATTCAAATCCAAGCCTATTTTGTATAGAATTGTATCGAGAGATAAAAAAAAACTTATCCTCAGCGGGCTGTGAAATTCAAACGTTTGAATAACATGTTGGTAGCACTGTAAGTCTATGTCAAAGTTTAGGTTAGCAGATTAAGTTTCGCGTCAGTCTGTGTTAAAACTGACGCAAAACCTAATCTACTAACATCGAATTTGACATAGACTTGCAGTTCTAGCAACATGTTATTCCAACGTTTGAATTTCACAGCCCGCTGAGGATGAGTTTTTTTTGGATCTCTCGATATTTACCTTCATTTTAGTCAAGTGCGTTGGTCAGTTCTAGTAACTAAGGAAACGTCCAATTAGAATCGTTCATTCCTAAATTAAAAGCAAATGTCACTTTTTTTCACCGAGTGAAAAAAGTGGCACTTCATACACCGAAATTAATTAAAAGAAGCCTACTTTTTTAAATGAAATTTTAAAAATAAATAATTATTTTTTCTGAAACTCCTTATAATTATGTCTTGATCATATACCATCAAGTGCATTGCTTAGTAACTGCCCGAGCCAGTTGGTTAAAATTCTTCTAACATACCGGCAACACCGCGCAGATACAAAGTGATGAAAGTTTATGAAGTCTATAGGAAATTTCCTTAGAAGAACTGTAAGAACTTGCAATAAAAATTTCTTATTAAAAAAAAAACAGTGTTTGCAACACACTGCCTATTTGACACATAAGTATATCATGTAAATATTTATAGGTTATACAGTGCAAGTAAAAAGCCTAGTAAAATTGAATTAAATCAAATGTCATAGAAATCATTGAACACGTTAACATCGTATTTAAAGGCGTCTTTTGCAATAATTGTTTTTCTAGCCATCTTGTTTTTACGTTGGAAGTGTCCCAAAAATCAATGCTGATACAATATTCGAACATAAGTAAAAATTTTCATAAAAACATGGCTCTGAAATTACATCTTAAAGAAACTATATCAATGAAAAAAGTAATAGGAAAACATAGATTTTATTTAATTAAAATAACGCAGATAAAGCAAATGTGGTGTGACGAGTCAGCTCTTGAGCTCCAGTAGACAAATCGAAGTTTTACTTGTTAATTTTTAATTAATTACTTGTTTTTATTGAAAACGAGAACAGATTTGGTTCCCGAACGTTCCTATTTTAATATTTTTAATTTTGTAGTTTGGCGATACACCCAACAAATACTTAGCATGAATCATAGAACACCTGCACCTTTATCATCCCTCTTCTCCAGTTTCTCCAAATCATACTATTCACTACATATGAATACTTCATGGCCATTTATGTTGGCCTTGTACCCTTCTTGCTTCTTGCTGAACTTATTTTGTTTTATTGTCAATATAGTTCATTTTTGTTTGCTCAAAGACATCAAATCTTGTATTTTTATTGGTCAGTTTTTGACAAATGATAAGTGAGTTGAATAGTCAATGTTACGAAAAAAGTTTACTTGCAGACCATCGTTCGAAACATGACACCACCCAAATCTGCTTTTATATGTGAAGACTGATGCCTAATCTTCCTTTATACAGTTGATACGACCTTGTGCTCTTATGCACAAACTGTTTGAGTTCAAAATAGTAGTACTGGTCATCCAAGTGCCTAGAGAGCAAATCAACCTATGAAACCAATTCCTAATGGTAATATTGTGAGGTTCCTAGAGTTGTCTCATCAAGTCACTAGCAGTACTTGTTGTATTCCAATTTCAAGAAGTCTGGATTATCACTTACTGATCTTGAACAACAGTAGTTTGCTGATAATATTCTGATATCCTCTTTGCAGCATTCGTACTGCTCAATTCCTTGGTTTATATGTCTGCATTTTAAATTTAAAAAAAAAGTTTTATTAATCTCTGCTACTCGGGGGTTGGGACACCTACCGAGCGCGTCTCCAGGTGGCGGATAGGAGAACGGCCGAGGTCCTCCGGACTAAGGTTAGTGGTTAGCTAGTAGGGATATCCCGGGCCTAAACTCCTGTGTGATGGAACGAAAGCTGCCACCGCGGACCATCCCCCCTCTTCATTGAGTTGTGGCCGCTCAATGAACTTCACAGGGTTTTAGGTTACCCTCGTGTTTGTGCCGTGCGAGGCGACCCGTGTCGGTTGGATGAAGGGATCCTGGGGATTGAGCTGCCTCTGGGACGGTTTGGTTTCCTGGAGCGCAGTAACACATCTCTTTGGCCCTGATTTCACTTAGACGGGAGGTCGAGACTAACCCACCTCGATCAATCGGCTGTTCCGTCGGGTCAGACCGCCGGAAGGGTGAGCTCTTTGGGGGTGAAGGTGCATGCAGTGGGTCCTTGAGGTCCCTAGGGGTTCCGGTTTCTGATACCCTGGGGCTCGCCTAAAGGTGCCTGCTCGTGTGCAACTCATCTCTGGGAGCTATATCTCCTTAGTATCCTTGGCGTCGAAGTTCGGCGTCCCCTTGTTGGGCTCCGTGGTGGGTGGGGAGCTAGGGAGATGAATTTTTCTTTCAGCATGGATGATAAGAAGTTTGAAGAAACCGTACAGGGCGCGTCTTCGGATACCCCTCAAGCAGGACCGCAACAACAGCAGCAGCAAAATACAGAGAAGGAGCAACAGACTCTTCCAAAGAGGAAGAGGATCTCTGGTGCCGAACAGAAGCGCAGAAGGAAGGCTCGCTTAACCGCAGAGAACTCCGGCGCTACTGCCTCTACCTCCACCCAAAGGCTGGCTCCTGAAGCTAACCCTAAGGTGGCAGGTTCAGGCAAAATGAAGGATAGAAGTGGGAAGGGACGTGGGCCCTCCTCAACCACTACCAAGGGACTGGCTCCCAGAGCTAGCCCCAAGGCGGTTAGTTCCGGTAGGCCTACACCCTCCACAAGTAAAAGGACTAGATCGGATGGAAGCACGCCCTCCACCTCTAATCCGAAAAAGAGGGTCAAGCCAGACCAAAAGGTAACCGAAAGGACAGGTGGCTACAAAGAGGCCCTTACGAGGCACCTCCGCGTGGCCATCGTGGATCTAAGGACCCCACTCGGTAAGATCACCCAGGTCCAAGCGGACCTAATAAAAGCCCAATTGCTGGTGGCTCTGGACAACCATATGTTCGCCCTAGCTGAAGGCCAAATTGCACCCACTTTTAAGGGCTGGCAGTACTCCGGAGAGATTCTTAGAATCACCTGCGAGGATGACCAGACCCTGAAGTGGCTAACAGAAGCAGTGTCAAACCTGCCCACTTTATGGGAGGGCGCCCGTCTCAATGTCGTCCAGGTGGATCGGCTGCCCAGGCTGGCGAAGGCAGCTCTGTGGATTCCAGGGAAACCTGAATCTACGGAGACTGTTACTCGCCGCCTGGCAGTGCAGAACCCCGGGATAGGTGTTCGGGACTGGCCCCTCTTCCACACAGCCGAAAAGGAGGAGCCCGTTGGCAGACTCCTAGTTTTTGGGCTAAACCAAGAGGCTGAAACAGCAGTCAAAAGTAAAGGTAGTAAACTGCATTATCAGTTTACAACTTTAAAATTAAAAATTCAGAGGCCTGGAGATGCACCTCCAGACTCCAACCCCCCAGGGCAGGGTGCGTCTACGGATACCCCTAAACCCCTTGTTGTTGCAGACCAGGGTGCGTCCTCGGATACCCCTCCACCGCCAGTAGGAGAGCCGCTGCTACCGCAGCAGCCATCCGAAGGAGAAGCTTCACAACCCCCCACCCCCATGGATACTCTTGAGGAGGAGAGGGAGCTGATGAGTATGCTTCTAGGGTCCGGGTCGGACACCGAGGTCGAATAATTTATTGTCGACCTCATGTCCACCCAACCTGGACTAAACATTATACAAATTAACCTGCAACACTGTCGAGAGGCTGCTGTTACTCTACGCAGACAGCTCGACAGCCAGCAGGACACTGTTGCATTAATACAAGAGCCTTGGATTGTAAAATCTAAGATCTGTGGATTAATTAATCGTAATGGCACTGTTTTTACAGATAGCACCCATGAGAAACCAAGGACGTGCATCTACTGTCCCAAGCATTTACAAGCCTTTGCTTTGCCACACCTCTGTACGCGTGATATTACGGCGATACAGATGAGCTGCAGTATAAACGAAGGGAAGGAAGATGTAATTTTCGCATCGGAATACCTCCCCAGTGACTCAATTGACCCTCCACCTAGCGCGGAGTTGATCGAATTGGTGAACTACTGTGAGAGGAACAACAAAAACTTAATTATTGGCTGTGATGCAAATGCTCACCACGTCTCGTGGGGTAGCAGTGGCATTAACACCCGAGGTAGGTTTTTACTTGAGTACCTAATAAGTACAAACTTAGAAATACTGAACCGTGGATGTGAACCAACTTTTGTCACAACGCGTAGCCAGACCGTGATTGATATCACTCTGGCCTCTTCAGATATTTCCAATAATATTGTGGGCTGGCAGGTATCACCTGTTGTGTCTATGTCAGACCACAGATGGCTTTGTTTCAAATTATCTGGAACTATAGCTCAACCAAAACAATATCGAAACCCTAGGCGGACTGACAGACTATCTTACAAGACAGATCTGGAAGCTCATCTGGCGGATTCGGTTTTCCCAGAAAAGATTGATCAGGTAGAGGACTTGCAAATCAGTGTGGATATCCTGCAGAACTCGATCCTACAATCTTACGAATCGTCATGCCCCTTGAAGATATCCAAAGCGAGTCGCACAACCTCCTGGTGGTGTCCAAAACTCGATAGGATGAAATCAACACTGGGCAAACTCTTTAACAAAGCAAAAAGAACTAGAATTACTAGTGACTGGGAGGTCTATAAAGACCAAAAACGTTTATACAAAAAAGAAATCCGCCAGAGACAGAGGGACTCTTGGAAAACGTTTTGCAGTTCCATAGAGACCACTGCCTCCGCGGCTCGGCTGAAGAAGATCCTTTCTAAGGATCCAAACCAACAGCCAGACTGTCTCAAGCGAGGGGATGGTTCTTTTACAACCAAACCCGAAGAGACAGCGGAAGTGCTAATTCAAACACATTTTCCAGGCTGTATTGTCACCCCTGACAATGTATGGCCAAGACCCAACATTCCACCTCCCTCAGAGGAGGATTGGAATGTGGCAAACCAGGTCGTACGGGGTGACAAGGTAACCTGGGCTATAAACTCCTTTCTCCCCTTCAAGTCGCCAGGAGTGGACGGTATCTTTCCAGCCCTACTACAGTGGGGACTGGACCTGATGCTTGTTCACCTGGTGCGCATCTACCGGGCGTGTATCGCTTTTCGATATATACCGGAGAGCTGGAGAGAAGTGAAGGTAGTTTTTATACCTAAACCAGGGCGTACGGATTATACCCAGGCCAAATCGTATCGTCCCATTAGTCTCACATCCTTCTTACTAAAGACGCTTGAGAGACTTTGCGACAGAGAAATACGGGAAAGGATGCTGGCTTTACACCCATTGCACCTGAACCAACACGCCTATATCTCAGGGAGATCTACTGAATCGGCGCTACATGCTGTAGTGAACCACATTGAGAGATCGCTAGACAATAAAATGTCCACTCTGGGAGTCTTCATTGATATTGAAGGAGCCTTTGACAAGGCTTCATTTGAGAGCATTAACTCTGCCTTACGCAGGCATGGTGTGGCACCCACTCTCTGTGAGTGGATAAAACGCATGCTTACGATGAGAGCAGTACAATTTAATATAGGAGGCAACTCCATTAGAGGTGTTGTGACGAAGGGCTGTCCGCAAGGGGGGGTTCTGTCTCCACTACTGTGGAATACAGTGGTAGACAGCCTTCTAAGCACACTCAATGATGCTGGATTCTATACTACTGGATATGCGGATGACATCGTCATCCTCATTACTGGCAAGTTCGAGGGCACGCTCTGTAACTTGATGCAGACAGCTCTTCGAATAACAGAAACATGGTGTAATGAACAGTCACTCTCTGTCAATCCTTCGAAGACAGAAATGGTACTTTTCACAAAAAAAAGGAAGGTGGGACCTTTACGTAGTCCTCTCCTATTCAACACTTCTCTCAGCTTTTCAGACAATGTCAAATACTTGGGAGTTATTTTTGACAGACAGCTGAATTGGGAGAAACATTTAAAAGTTAAAACTGAAAAAGCATGCATGGCATTCTGGCAGTGTCGCCGCGCTTTAGGTAAATCCTGGGGACTCTCTCCCCGAATTACCTTGTGGCTGTATACTGCCGTGATTAGGCCCATGCTATGTTATGGAGCACTTGTCTGGTGGCCCAGGGTCAGACAGGCTACGGCAGCAAGTAAACTAGGACATGTGCAACGTCTTGCCTGTCTTAGTTCTACAGGTGCTATACGCTCAACCCCTACAGCCGCTTTAGAGGTGATCTTATGCCTTCCACCACTTGATCTTTTTGTGGAGGAAGTAGCCGTAAGGGCCGCCTTGAGGCTGCGCTACAAAGGGCTGTGGCACACAGCAGGCAAGGGAGGCAGGCATACCCGCATTCTGAATGAGGCCGTCGACAAGATCCCTCTTCTGGACGCCATGGTGGACTACCTCCCTCTGCAATATGCCTTCAATAGACAATTTAACGTTTATGAAAATGCCGGGTTTACCCAGCATATAGATATATCCATCTTTACTGATGGATCTAAAACAAAGCACGGAACAGGTGCCGGAGTTTTCTCTGACGATCTGAACCTCCGTCAAAGCATACCACTAGGCAAAATGGCCACTGTCTTTCAAGCGGAAGTAATTGGAATAATGCATGGTGCAAAAGCAATTCTTGAAAGGAAAATCGAGAATCAATGTATTGGTATCTTCAGTGACAGTAGAGCCGCTTTACTAGCCCTGGGCAGTTGCACAATTACCTCAGGTGTGGTACTGCAGTGCCGTGAAGCTCTCGAAGATATCTCAAAAAATAATGTTGTTTCTCTTGTATGGGTGAAAGGACATGACGGTAACTACGGCAATGAGGAGGCTGATGAGACTGCGAGACTGGCTTCCGGACAACCTCTCTGGGGGCCAGAACCCGTAGTCCCCATATCCCTGACAATATTAAGCTCTATGCTATATCAAGAAACCTTAAACAGCTTCATACGAAGATGGGTTAACATGCAAAGCTGTCGTCAAGCACGGGCTGCTATTACAGCGCCCTCGCCAAAGACAGCCAAATATTGCTTACAACTGTCCCGAAGGAACCTTCGACTAGTCGTGGGTATCCTATCTGGACACTGCACTCTAAACCAACATATGCACAGGATGAGACTGGTGGACAGCCCAAACTGTCGCGGATGCAACGAGGATGACGAGACAGCAGAACACGTTCTGTGTCACTGTCCAGCTCTCGCAAGAGTCAGAGGATCCATGTTGGGGGACTTCTGGCCCGATATGGCCAGAATTAGCAACACTCCAGTTGCGGTCGTCCTTAAGTACATTCAAAAGATTGGATGGCTTGAGTGATACCCAACTTGGAGAGCTGCTGGGAGGTAGCACAATAGGCCCACCTAATGCGGCCTAAGTGCGTGTGAGGTAACTCACCCTCCATTTTTAATCCAGAATCCAATCCAGATCTCTGCTAACTTTTTGGCACTTAAGCAGCAACAAGAAAACTTTGAATAAACAATCAAAGACAATCAACCTAGCAACCGGTAGTTGTTAATTTGTTATCTATCTACTGTTATAATTTTCTAATGTCAAGCAGCTTTCAAGTAATGACAGTTCATCTACTGTTTTGTTAAGGCATTGTATCATTGTGAGTGATTTAAGTAGGTACTAGCTGTTTAACCTCAGTTTTTAAAACAGTATACTAGCATAGAAAAGGTCGAAAAACGTATGTCTTCCAAAATTCTGAATGTATATCTCAAATTTGAAGATTATTATCAAAGTGTCACTGAATGACAATCAAAAAGTCATTTTATTGATTAAATTGCGAAGTGATTTACTGTTTTCAACACTGGTCTGATTTTAAATAGCTTTCCAATTTATGGTTGGAATACTATACAGTAGAACTCGGTTATAACGAATTCCACGGGACCGCTATATTTGTTCGTAATAACCGTTATTCGTTATACCCAAGAAGGTCATAATTTGAGCAAATTTCCAACTTCCGTATAATTTCTACTTTTTCGGAAACCGATAAAATTTTCCGTTTGACTCCCGACATTTTTCCACAACTAGAAAATGCGTAGGTACATACGGAATGTCAGTAAAGGAACGACCAAGATACATCCACTTGAAGATTTTTGTAACTCTTTTTGTTGCGTTATAGGCCAACGTCTTATAGCTATTGTACTTTTAATCCTGTAAAGGGTTTTGTTAAATGCAATAGCTAAGACGTGGCTATGACGCAACACTTTCGTTTTGCAGAATGTGATAACAGAACTGAGCCATAACATCGGGCGAAACCCATTATTGCTTTTCGAAGAACTGGATCCTGCAGGTAGCTGCTGGATTCTAAGAAAAACGGAGTTGCTTACAATGCCCACTATCTTGCGCTATTGTACAGAGTGCTAGAGAGAGCTAGAGAAAGTGGCCTACGAAATTTAACTGACCACTATTTTCCTAGAAAACCTTCCTTATTATAATGTTGCCACAACAAAATACCTAATATCTTTCAGTTACATTTTATTAGGAGATGAAAAGGATCAGTTCTGAGAATGTATTCTTAAATTTTGGTTCGTTATTCCCGTGAAACGAATTCGTAATAAACATGAAATACATGCATTAAATCAAATGTAATTCAAATATACCTTCAAAATTATTCGTTATAAACGTGAATTCGCTGTAACCGTGATCGTTAAAAGCGAGTTCTACTGTACTTAAATAGCCATAAGAATTCAGGAAAAACACACTGAAGTGTATTACACACTCAAGTGTATTGTTGGTGACACTGTAAATCTATGTCAAATTCCAGGTTAGCAGGTTAGGTTTTGTTTCAGTTTTGACACAGACTGATGCAAAACCTAGCCTGCTAATCTTGAATTTTGTCATATTAAGCTTTTGTATATCTTCAGTTTGGTTTTCTTACTGATTCGGCTTCTTTTGAGTATTTTCTTGTTCGCACAGTATATCTTATTCCCAGCTTGTATTTTCTCTCTTATTTCTCCTCTTCAATCACTCTCTCTGTTTAACCCTAATCCCAGGTATTCGACTTCTTCTACCTCTTTGAATGATAATTTACCAATTTGTATTTTGTTTCTTATTTTAATTACTCTCACACCTCATGTACTCCGTTTTCTCTTTGTTCACTTGCAACCTTATTTCCTTTGCTTCTCAGATATTTCTTTCATCTTCCGCTCTCTCCCTGCTATTATGACCACATCCTCTGCATATGCTAATATTTGTCCCTCTTTGTTTGTTATGGTGCATGTACTGACTGTTTATGCTATTACATTTTCTGAGGTTATATTGAATAAGTTGTGAATAGAGCGTCCCTGCGTCTTACTCCTGTATTTATCTCAAAATATTTCGTTAGTCCTCCTGCTGTTTTAACACTTGCCAAATTTTCTGTGATTGTAAGTTTGGTTAGTTTTCTTAATTACAACGGTATCCCCATTCTTTAGATAATTTTTATCACTTGCTTTCTATTCATTCTGTCGAAATCTTGTCAAAAGTCTATAACTAAGAGATAAATGTCAATTCCATATTCATGGCATTTTTCTATTATTTGCTTCATACTACGCAGGGCTTCTATTGTTGATTTCTCGTCTCTGAAACAGTACTGGTAACTTACTTCTGTTTTTTTTTTTTTTGGCTTTCTTGAATTACATTAGACATAATCTTGTATGTTACGTTTAATATTATCTCTCTCTCCTTTTTATGCAGAAGTATGATAATTCCTTCTTCTCATTCTCTAGGCATTTTCTCACTTATCTATTATTTCTTTAATTAACTCATGTATCTTTTTATGTAGTTCTTCCCCTCCTTCTTTAATCAGTTTTCCAGTTATCGCGTCTTACACTGCAGTTTTCCCATTCTTTAGTGGTTTTATTGCATTCACACATTCTTCATAGGTTGGTGTTTGCTCATTACTTTCTTCATTTCTTTTTCTAAGTCATCCATTTTGTTGCTTATCCATTCCTTCTTTTTATTTTTGCATAATCTGTTTGATTGCCTTCTTTTTCACTATAGTTCTCTCTATCTTTGTCTCTTCTTGATCCTAACCACTGTAGTTTTGCTTTATTTTTGTCTATTACTGCATTTTCACAGTCTTCCGTCAAACCAGTCTTTTCTTGCGCCTCCCTTCCCACTGTAGAGTTTATGAGCGACAGCTGTTTGCGAGAACGATGCAAAAACTTTAAATAGATGGCTGCATAACCTTCTTTGAGGTACAGTGGCTATATAAGGACAGTGTGGTCAATTTTAAAAAAGGCAGCCATTAAGAGTCGTCTCTACAACAACCAGCCACGCCCTTAGGTATTGTTCTGTGCAAGGCCTGCTAAATTGTAAGACAAACGTCACCCTGCTAAATTATGATATAAACGTCATTTTATACGGACTGGACATATGTGAAGTTTCGCGATGCTTTACAGAGCGGTGTATACCCACGATCGAGAAAATGTGTACAATGTGAGGTGGTCAAAGGTGCAGTGTAACATTAATTTTACAATAATGTCAATAATATTACTTAAACAGAATTAAACGGCAAGAGACGACGTGAAACGTAAAGAATCGCTGTCAGCCATTAAAGATCCTCGTTAACGAGCAACCTAATATCGGAATATGTCAATGTGTCCTTTATTATCTTCTTTATTGTTTTTGTACATAAAAAACGAGAATTTACAACATTTTGCATTGGTCGAGACAGAGACTACGTACAAAAGCTCAACAAAAACTGATTTTTTTTTATATTCATAATCAAACCGTTCTATTTATACCACCAGTTAATTTAGAGGAATATAATATTCAGTGTTAGATAACCCATAAATTCTCTTTAATTTGATGCAATAATCTTTGTCATTAAGACATTTATATAGTATATTATAGCTTTTGATTTGGGCTAATGCGCAATTTTCGCAAAAAGTATTTTACTTTAACTCGTTGACATTTACTTATGCAAACGAAAATTCGGCATTCGCTTAGACAGAACACTGTAGAATTTTATGATGATTATTTCATTTCACTTCATGTTGGGGCTACTTTCAATAATAAAGGACTTAGAAGCAATTTTGTGTGACTATGTGTAATTTCGTAAAACGACTCTTAATGGCGGATTTTAAAACAACCAATCAGAAACATGACTAAAATTGACCACACTGTCCTTATATAGCCACTGTACTTTGAGGCAGAGCCAGTAGATATAGGAGAGTACCGCCATTCTTTGATCCGTAAAAATGCCACCATCCCCGCCATTTTTGTCCCCATCAGCAATGACTGATTGAGTTATGTCTAAAATTTTACTTGAAGTTGGCAAGACTGTAAGTCTATGTCAAATTCGAGGTTATGAGGTTATGTTTTCCGTCAATTTGTGTCAAATAATAAACAAAACCTAACTGCTAACCTCGAATTTGACAGAGACTTACAGTCTTGCCAATTTTAAGTAAAATTTCGGATTGCCAATAAATGTCACGTTGACAGAATTGTGCTACAAACCTCAAAGTGACGCATATGACAAAGGACCAACATGGCGGACATGGCGGTACTCTCCTATATCTATTGGCTCTGCTTTGAGGAGGGCATACAAAAACCTGTGCCACGGTATGATAAGTGCCTTCATCGAAATGGGGATTCTGTATAAATGTAGCTGAGAGAAGAGAAATGTACCTATTATCCATTTACTTGATATCCGCACTGTCAGTTTCAAATTTTTTTAAAAATGTCTTGACTATACTTCCAAAATAATGTGTTTTTTATTAGACAGCACATTAATTTAATTATTAAAATGTGGAAAATAGCAGTGTTGCCAAGATACTGCCTGTTTGACAGTGCAGATGTCAAGTGAATGGATATACCGAGTGTCTTAAAATGAATTACATCTAGTATGCTTTGAATTTCCCATAATGCAATCCAAACCTTTACTTAAAATTTGCAATACTGTAAGTCTATGTCAAATTGGAGGTTATCAGGTTGTGTTTTGCGTCAGTTTGTGTCAAAACTGATGCAAAATCTAACCTGCTAACGTCGAATTTGACATAGACTTACAGTCTTGCAAATTTTTAGTAAAGGTTTGGATTGCATTATGGGAAATTCAAAGAATACTAGATGTAATTCATTTTAAGACACCCGGTAGTATTTTATTTGTTCCTCACTTTTAAACATCAATTTATCAACTCACTGTATTAATCAAGAAAGTGTATTTAACAAGTTACTAACTTGTAAAATCTTTACAAGTTAACTGTCAGTTTTACAAGCGTGCTCATAGATAAATGATAGCGTGCAAAACCAAAGTTGTCTTCCTTTGTATGTGTCATATTGATGAATTTAGTTGCTTGTCAGTTTGACATTTTGAATAAATGGTAAATTTCTTGGTATTTACAAGTGAGGAACAAATAAAATACTCAACAATACACGCAAGGTAACAGGTTTTACTGGATCAAGAAGGCTCTATTCGCCAGTAAAAACCCTCTTACCAAGCTAATAATGTTAAATACTATTCGTATACAATAAATGTCTCCCCCATATCTTTAAGATACAAATAGCGTTAACTATCGGCGTAAGCCTTTCCTTCCAACCTACAATTCCTCCCCCTTCCATTACGTTAATAGCCCACATGTTTGGTTTGTGGGTCGTAAATGCGTTTTCCCCGTAATAATGTCATTCTGAATATTCAGTTATTTAGTTGTGAATAGCCCAGTAATCTTTCATGTTGATTATTCATATTCATTTTTGTTTTGTATTCTTATTGAATTGGAGGTTGACAAAAATAGCCCTCATATATCATGCGAGTATATTTGAGAAACGAGGCGAAGCCGAGCGATAAAATACGAGCGTACGATACACAGTTAACTGACTTATGTACTCTCTTTTCTCACCCCCACAAAAAAGACACATTTTTGCAATTTAATGAATGACAGCTTTATTGTGACAACTGACAATGTCAGTAGTTTTTAGTTAATAGTTTTGTCAAAAATGATTAACTGTTAGTTTGACAAATTGTTTAAGAACGAACAGAAAGTGTTTTACTTTCTGTATCTCGATTCCAAACGAAGCACAGAAAGTGTTTACAGCAATATTTCCATAGCAATGATGTTTACATGAATGAAACTTAACATTTTTACTTCCTTTTATGATAAAGGAAGTATTGGATTCACCCCAAAAATTCAAAATTGAGTTTTCAACAGATCGCCACGTTTTAGAGTCCCCTGAACCCAAAAAACATGTTTTTGTTCCGGAAGTATGGTGTTTACTTGGGATTTTTCAGTTTTTTTATTTTTGCAAAAACGGCTATAACGATTTTTTTCAAACTTCACATTTTTATTACATTTTTAATGTGTATTGATGTGAGATAGATGATTTTCTAGTTGAATACTTCTAAAATGGGTTTCTTGTGTTTTTTCTAATTTTTTTTATTAATTCCTATTTTAAATAGAACACCCGGTACATAATTACATTTTTGAATTCAGCTTAAAATTTTGGATAAAATTTGTCTCTTGAACTAACGCTCTATTTTGTATGGTTTCTGTGGAATTTGTAATTTTTGAAAATGTTTGACAAATGCTTAAAAATTAAAAATCAAATTTTTGGCTAATTATAAGATCACTGTAATAGTACATTACATTACAAGGCATGAAAGTGACACTTTGCAGATGAGGAGGCTTGTTGAAGAATACGAGGACGCGAAGCGTCCGAGTACTTCTTAAAAGCCTCCGAGTCAAGCATAGACACTTTCATGCTGTGTAATGTTTTTAATTTTTTCTGAAATCTCTCTTTGTAACACCTAGTGCACGCAGGCTTCGGTAGCACGGATCTACACCGCTCACGGCCTCCTGGATTAGTGCGAAACTGACGTCTCTACGCAACCCGCCGCATTTTTAGTTCAAGGCGTTTTTTATAGTTTGTAGAGGCGCTACAGTACGTTGCGCTTGTACCCTTGGTTGCATACGTCCACGGCCTCCTGGATTAATATTAATCTAGAAAGTCCCGCCTACGTTACAGATAATTTATCAAAAACCCAACAGATGGCGCCAAAGTACGTTGGCCTCAGAATCACAAAAATTATGCAAATGTGGCGGGCCGCGTAGAGACGTCAGTCTCGCACTAATCCAGGAGGCCATGACACCGCTCCACGGTTCTCCAGCAGTCACCAAGAGAGGGCGCCAAGCGCACCGCTCGCTACTCATATTTCAACGGCGTTCGCTTAAAATCTCGCGCGCCAGCAAATCATTCATAGTGACAACGTTATAACAAAAAACAACACTGCCAAAACTATTTAATATTGTATGTGCTAGGCCTTACAGAACTCTGCAAATAAAAAGAGTCTTGAAGGAAGCTGGAGAATTTTATTTTTTCTCCCACATTTTTAAAAATTTAAAAATACAATCAAGGCACATGGTGAAGGTGATCGGTCACCTAGGTGATGTAAAGTAAAAATGATTAACAGCCGTATTCATAGTCGTTCGCCAGCGGCTCGCCGGCGAGACGCCGGAGATTCGTTATGAATAGTATGTTGGCGGCACTGTACGTCTATGTCAAATTCGAGGTTAGCAGGTTAGGTTTTCCGTCAGTTTTGACAGAAATTGACACAAAATCTAACCTGCTAACCTCGAATTTGACATAGACGTACAGTGCGGCCAACATACTATTCATAACGAAACTCCGGCGACTCGCCAGCGAGGCGCTGGCGAACGACTATGAATACGGCTGTAAGTCTTGCAAAGCGACACTTTCAAGATCAAATTAAGTGTTGACATGGCCCGCTTTCTTGACGATTTCAGGAAAAAGGAAGTTGTGTGCGTATATCACACCAGATTTTTTATAACATGTTCATCATGATAAAGACCGGGTAAATGATATTGTCATTTTTCGTGGCTATTTAACTGTATGGAAACTGTCACTTTTGTATACAAAATTATACAATGGTTTCTAAGGTGGAAATACTAGTTGATATTTAGAGTATCGACATTAAAATTAAAAAATTTAAGTAATTAGATATAAGTTCATAACTTACTTTGCACTTCCACCCATACTTTGGTATAGTTGTAACGATAGGTCTCTGACACATGGCATGGTAGACTTTATCACACTGTTCACAAGCCATTAGTTTGGTTTCATCGCCTATCATTCGACACACCTGGCAAACTCGACACTTACGACACTGCCAGCCCGCTCTAACTCCTAAATTCATAAATATTCCATTAGAGGACTTTATTATGCACAAAAATACAGATATATTTACCAGGTAATTGCGCCAAACCCACACAAGTTCCATGGTAATGTTCTCCACACGAAGAACAGAACATAAGGTTTGCAATGTCACCATGCATCTTACAGGTGTAACAGACGGCAGCTACAAATAATAACTATGACACAAAGAATCCAACAATATGCAACCACCTTACATTCACAAACCAACGGAACCTGCGCTAAATGCTGAGCACAAAACGTGGAAAGAGTTCGCAACTCTTGGAAGGCACCAGAAGCTGTGGCACATGGAAAATGGTACAGCTTGTTACAGCCCTCTGCTTTGCACACCACACTTGCTCCAAAGTGACTGCAGTGGGAGCACTTCTTGGAAGTACTACGCAGCACCACAGGCCCTACATTTTGCAAAGCAAAATTTTCTGCAAAAACAAAATTTTGTTGAAATGTTACATAACTTTCTATTATTTTCGCTCACCATAGCGTACAACCCCATTCGACCACGTCGCACAATTCCTGTGTACATAGAAATGGCAAGATGGATCAAATATGCTCTGAACATCAGGCTCTTCTACGTAACCGATGATGGTTAACTCGTCTACGTATTCACTTGTCAACGATGGATGCCGGCACTTATTGAAGCTTTTCTGGCGCCGACAAGTGACTGGACCTCGAGGGCTCTTGTCGCCCATTTCCCGTTCGGGTATTTGATCCGTAGCTGAGTGAGATAGTATTGGGTGGGATACAATCCGCTGGGGGATGAACCCTTCGGGGCAAGTGAGACGCAGCATTTCCCTCTGGCCCAACTGGCTGCGTTCACCCAAATTGCAGAGAGCACACACCTTGCCTGGCCTAAAGAATAATAATAATAATAATAATAATAGACATTTATTGGATGACACTACATTATAACAACATCATAATTGATGAAAAAAAGTACCTACTATCATTTAAAAAAATCCCAGATGGCAGACAACACAATGTGCCGTAAAAAAACATAGACTGCTATAGTGTATGGAATTAAAAATGTATGCAAATATCATAAGTGTTGTCCCACCTTGTATAAAAGTGGCGCACACTAATAAAATATTTTTGACAACACCGGGTGGGTTACAAAAGTGTGACAAACAGAAATTAGTTATTTTTAAATAGACCGCCCTATATTTGGGTGAAGTGTTGACTAGGAATTTTAATTATTTTAATATTAAGTTGCATGGGTTTAACGTGAACTGGTTCAAAGATATAACAATTCTCTGTTTTTTGTAAACTACCTTTGGAATGTAAATAGTGACTGGATATTACTGCTATACAGGTACCTTAAAATTAGCAAACATAATAATTTTGGATTTCTTTTAAATGGCACATACAGTATATTTTTGTATTTTTGAAAATCCCATTTGATGAGCTTTCTTTCGTATCTTACTTCAGAATACTAAATTCAACTGTTTTTCAGATACGCTACTTTGCACACAAAAACAATGTAAGCTGCTTAAGATGTTTTATTTAAAGGCATAGCAAATAAACTGTTACAGCGTTAATTTAATAATAAAAATAATAATAAATATGTTTATTGAATTTAGTATCATAAAGGATTACAGAGTAGGTGCTTACAAGTAACAATACATTAATCATAATCACCAAACAAATATTACAACAGAACTCACACTTTACCCCTGTTACAAAATTCAAAAGGTATAATTCAGCAAGCTGATTTTCAATATTATACCTTGGGTATTAAGCATTACCAATTCACTGCCCACTTAATAAAATGTTTTCTAACAGACTTTGAGAAACTTTGTTTAGACGGGCATGATAAATACAACTCGATGTATTTGTTAAAGATTATGCAACTTCTATATTCAAAGGATCCCTTGAATTTTGTCGTGGAGTGTTTAGGAATTTCAAGTTTATTTGCAGAACGGAGATCTAAGTTGTGCACATCAGAACGTTTAACTAAAAGAGTTGACAAGTACAACAGAGTATTTGATTTATAAATATTATATAGCAGAGTAGCAAACTGTAGTTCGAACCTGTCATAAATCTTTAGAATGTTATGCAACTTATATGCTGGGGTAATGTGATCTCTATAGTTAATATCTGTATATGCAAATCTAAGACAGGCATTTTGCATGATTTGCATGAATTACGTACAGGATTTTGCTGTTTGTTTTTTACTTCCTTTTACGATCAAGGAACTATTGGATTCACCTCAAAAATTTGAAATTGAGTTTTCAACAGATCTTCACGTTTTAGAGTCCCCTGAACCAAAAAAAATACATGTTTTTGTTCATTAGTGTGTCTGTTTGTGAACAAAATATCTCAAAAACAAAAAGTATGGCCGTTCAAACTTCATATACAGGTTGTCCGAAATCCGAAAGCCCTGGCAAAGACGCAATACAGGCAGAACTAATAAAATATGGGGGGACGGATCTATGTAAACAAATACACATACTAATGAAGGAGATATGGAAGAAGCAGAGAATGCCCAATGAATGGATGATAGCAATATTGTGCCCAATACACAAAAAAGGAAACAGACTTCAATGAGAAAACTATAGAGGAATCGCCCTACTGGGTGTGCTATACAAGATCCTAGCCAAAGTAATCGCAAAAAGATTAAATCCCTACATAGAACGAACTTTAGGAGAGTATCAGTGCGGTTTCAGGCATAGCAGATCAGTCATGGACCAAATTTTCACAGTAAGGCAGATACAAGAAAAATTTCACGAACGCAACATCCAGCTTCACACAATTTTCATAGACTACAAGCAGGTGTACGATAGCATAAGGAGACCGGAACTTTTTAAGGCACTGAAAAACCTAGGGATACCAGGTAAAATTATAGAACTTGTCAGAATGACACTACAAGGCACCGAGAATCAGGTACGAGTGCACGGATGTACATCAAGGAGTTTCAAGATAAACGGCGGGCTAAGACAGGGGGACCCGTTGTCAGCAATCCTTTTCAATTTGGTACTCGAAAAAATAATAAGAGACAGCAAAATAAACAGACAAGGAACAATAATCAAGAAATCACATCAGTGCATAGCGTACGCAGACGACGTAACCATAGTCGCTAAAACAAAAGAAGAGCTAAAGAACCTAATTAAGAAAGTCGTAAGAACATCGGAGACTTTTGGACTAAAAATTAACGCAACAAATGACCCACTAAAAATAAGAGACGAGCAGGGCAAAGAATACAAATTTGAAAAGGTGGAGCATTTCAAGTTCTTAGGGACCGAAATTACAAGTGACAACGATCAAAACAAGGAACTGGAGAAGAGAATAACAGCTGGAAACAAAAGTGCGGGCGCTATGCAAAAAGTGTTTGTTAAGTGCAAAAAATGTGTCGAGGAAAGTAAAAATAAAAATCTGGTGTGATACACGCACACAACTTCCTTTTACAGTGATCTTATAATTAGCCAAAAATTTGATTTTAAAATTTTAACCATTTGTCAAAAAATTTCGAAAATTATAAATTTTACAAAAACGGTACAAAATAGAGTGTTAGTTCAAGAGACAAATGTTCTCTAGAATTTTAAGCTGAATTCAAAAATGTAACAATATACCGGGTGTTCTATTTAAAATAGGAGTTAATAAAAAAAATTGAAAAAAAACAAAAGAAACCCATTTTAGAAGTATTCAACTGGAAAATTACCTATCTCACATCAATACACATTAAAAATGTAGTAAAAATGTAAAGTTTAAAAAAAAATGGTTAGAGCCGTTTTTGAAAAAATCGAAAAAACTGAAAAATCACAAGAGTAAACATCTACTTCCGGTTATGCGATTTTCTTCAAAAGCTTGCTGTCGCATCTACATAGTACACAAAACTTATATATGAAGTTTCAACGCGATACCTCTTTTCGTTTTTGAGATATTCTGTTCACAGACAGACAGACAGACCAATGAAAAAAAATATGTTTTTTGGGATCAGGGGACTCTAAAACGTGAAGATCTGTTGAAAACTCAATTTCGAATTTTTGGGGTGAATCCAATACTTCCTTTATTGTAAAAGGAAGTAAAAATTTATAAGACCATAATAAAACCAGCAGTGGTTTATGCAAGTGAAACGTGGGTGCTAAATCAAGAAACACAACAAAAACTCGAAATATGGGAAAGAAAGATATTAAGAAGAATATATGGAGGAAAAAACGAAGAAATAGGGTGGAGAAGAAGGACTAACCAGGAGCTAAAAGATTTATACACAGAACCAGGAATAATAACGACCATCAAAACACAGAGAACGAGATGAATCGGCCACATTGCAAGAATGACAAACGAAAGAGTAACAAAGGAAATATTAGTCGAAGAAGCATGGGAACCAAAAATGAGAGGAAGACCGCGAAGAAAATGGATGGAGTGTGTGGAGCGGGACTTGACAAAACTAGGAGTGGACGATTGGAGGAACAGGGCGAAGGACAGACAGGAGTGGAGAAGAATCGTCAACCAAGCCAAGGGCCTAAACGGCCTGTAGCGCTAAAATATATATATATATATTCAGAAATTATCGACAAAAAGAATTATTACATAATAATAAGAAATGTCAAATGACAGCTTCTTATTTTCTCGTGTTATTAATACACATGACTTCAAAATTCCAAAGGTATCTTTGATGGAGTTACTTTTTGCTCATACTACAGTTGACACTTAAGTTTTTGTTTCCTTCCGAAAAAAATGTCAATACAGCAGTTGTAATTTTTTTTAAAGTTTCTTTTAATCTCAATAAATTTAACAAAAGAAAACTTATAATATTAAAAAATAGTCGAGATAAACATGAACAAAACACCAAATTCATTAAGAAACCCTCAAAAATTTTACCATTTTCGTTAATACACATATACCGAGTGACTATAAATGATTGAATTTTTTTTTATTAGGTTGGCACAGTTTATGTTGGTGGAACTGTAAGTCTATGTCAAATTCAATGTTCACAGGTTAGGTTTTGCGTCAGTTTTGACATAGAATGACGCAAAACCTAACCTGCAAACATTGAATTTGACATAGACTTACAGTGCCACCAACATAAACTGTGCCAACCTAAGAAAAAACATTTCAATCATTTATAGTCACCCGGTATAACCTATGACTAAAGTTCCTGGCAACAGAATTGAAATTATCATCATTTACTTCTGCTATTGCTTCGTGAATCCGGCAATAACGTCATCCACTCCGGCAGGCACAATAAAAAAAACCTCTTCTTCAAAAATCTATTGGAGTTGAATCGGGAGACCGGGGTGGCCACACTGTTGGTCCACCCCACCCATTCCATTTATTAGGAAAACGGCTTCACTTTCGGAATTTTAGTATTAATTTTTGCTTATTTTTAATTGTAGAACACATATACGAGGGCTGGGGAGTGAATATTGACTTACCCTTTATACTGTTAAAGAGTTTTTAAACGTACTTAATTAAACTTGTAGAAAAAATCATGGGTATAATGCGCATAGAAAGTTATGTGCTGACCTCGTGTTCTTGCAACCCTTCCTGAAGTCGGGTTGCAAATGATCGCTCAGTGCAGCAAATTCTACTTTCTATGCTTATTATACAAATAACTATTTTTATGTTTAATTCTTTCAAAATCCATTTCAACTCAATTAATTTTCAATCTTTTCTAGTATGTACTCAGTTTTTTATAACAAAAAAAAACTATAGGGTTTACAGTAAAATAACAGTACATCTATTAAATTATATTGAGTTTACGTTGCATTAATAAACTTATTAATAAGTTACTTAATTCAATAGTAATTCACTTATGTAACAACGTGACCTATGATCGCCTACTTTTCAATTCAGCAAATTTCTCACTAACAAAAACTTGGAGCTTTTAACAATAGGTAAAAACCTCATTGAATTTTAAATTATGATAAACACGTCAAAATCCTGTTATTGTGAGCATTTATTAACTAAGTGATTATTATACCATTAAACCAATACTCCCTACAATCAAAAATTGTCACATCAAATAATAGCTATTTAAGTAACAAGGAATGTAAGGACCTATTAACATTTGAGGTAGGCAAGTACAAGCCAAGACGAAGTCGCGGCTTGTTGCCTGCCGAAAATGTTAATAGGCGATACATTCCAAGTTATCTTATTATATTTTTCCCGCTGCTTATCGAAATTATGCTAGATTTTTGAAAAAATCGTTTAGTTTGTCACCTGTCACCAGGATTAGTTTTCGTGAGTGGTGTTACCTGTGAGTGTCACATGTCACATAAACATTTGCAATTTATAAACAAAACGTCTAAATCTGTATCTTGTTTTGCTAATTTTATTATCCTAGGAACTTAATAATAATATTAAGTTCCGTCGTCAAGAAAAAGCAGCAAACAAATATAATCACCGACTTACACGTTTTGTTACTAAGGCTGTATCACTGACTTACATGATCAGCAGCGAGAAAAAATTATTTGTAACCAGTATCTCAACATAACCAATTCATTCCTCAACTCACCATTGTTCAGGAGGGTATGGAGTATCATCCGGAGTTGGTGGTAGAACTTTCTCCTTTTCCGGCATGATGAAGGCCCCAGTCTCTGGGTCCAAAATGGGCCCAGATTCATCACTGGGAGAAGGTGTTATAGACATGGACATGAATTCGAAATCTGTTCGCTCAAAGCCCTTAACCTTTTTTGGGGGTCCTCGTACATACCCCGACGCCTTCAGACGCTTTAATTTCACTCCCAAGCCTGGCCTTCTTGGTATTGGTTTTCCTGTAATGCATTGGCATGAAGGTTTTAGAACTAGATTTTTAAATCTTTATAACAGGTATATAACCTTACAAAATATTATTTTCATACCTCCTTCTCTGCGTGGTCGTCCTCGGCCCCTTTTAATACTCAATGGTTTACCAGAAAACGAATACGGAAACGGGATATCATCATTGTTAAGTGGTGACGAAGCGGTTGAGGTAGCAGCAGAGGCTGCCCCAGACGAAGGCAACTGAAGTGGTGAAGGCAAAGGATCGTCAATCAGCTCCTCTTCTTCATCGTCCAAATCTGAACCGTCGCCTTCATCGATGTCCATTAAATCATCTGGTTCTAAACCACCGCTCACGTCTTCCATTATTTAACTAAAACCATTTACTAGAGGTAGTATTTAAAGCTAGGCGTAAGAGGTTATATTGTCAAAAACCTGACAGAATACGTGTAAGCACCGCTTGCACACCAAAATCGCATCACAATCGCCACATCGTTAACGCATAATAGTGATTTTTGCTATGCAATGCGTGCTTTTCGTACGGGAGCCCCACGAGCTGGTGGCAACCCATCAACAAATAAAATTCGTAACGAAGACCGAGCGCCATGTCAGATTTTGTATACAAGACAAGCCCCATCCGAAATGTGCAAGAACGCTGAATTGCGACCGCAGCTAAATGGAAACCAACCTGCACTCCGATTTATACACGGTCATTACGGCCACAACATGTTTAAAACTAACACAACACCAATTTTTACATAATTCAGATTTGTGTACATGTCGTAACAACATAAAAAAATGCCAGGCATAGGTGGGAGTGGGAGAGTCCCGAACGAGCGAAGCCGAAAAGAACCGAGCCCCAAAATGGCTGACCATTCCAGGATGACCAATCTAAATATTAATTATAAAATGTTATTCCTCCACTCTTTTAGTGTTAAGCTAGCTGTTACTGAATATTGTTTAATATTACTTGTGAAATTTAATTAAAATTTCAAATTGGAATTAATCTAAACAAAACTGCAGTTGCTTGTTGTATTTCTTACAGTAACATTCAGATTTTTAATTAGCTAACCTGGAAGCCCCAGTTAAAAGGCTTGGCGGCAAAATTCAACATTTCCGATAACTTACAAACATTAGATGTCTATGTAAACTGCTCACGCCTCTCAAGATTGTGACACAGTCTTGAGTTTATCAGTGTATGAAGTATTGATAATAGTAGATTATAAGTGAGAGAAATGCATCATTATGTGCGAGTGAGAATTTTGAATCGCGAGTGCCCCATCACGAGCGATACAATTTCTCACGAGCTTATAATGGCATTTCGCTCACGTGTGATATACGACGTTTTATCTTGTGCCTAAATAGTTTGCGCAGTCAGAATATGTCGCGAAATAAATTTTTAATTAGTCGCCTATGATTTGTGATATACGTTTGACCGTACTGAAGTGTATTGGCAGTACCTACTGAAGTGTATTGTCAGTCTATGTCAAATTCGAGGTTCGTAGGTTAGGTTTTGTTTGTTATTTGCATATATGTATTACTTACTATATTGGTAGTAGGAGCTGGGAACGGCCGAAAACATTACGGCGGCGACATAGTCTCACTCTGAGTTTACGCGTCTCGTGCGCATGCCTGACAATTAGAACTCCGCCTTTAGAAGCGAATAATATATGACCCAAGCAGTCGGTGTCTAAGGTACCTGGTGCTCTGCATGCCTAGACCTTGTCCATTAACAAACAAACAAACAAACAAATTTGACCACCACGCGGGCGACGCCGACGCAAAACTTAACCTGAAAATTACGAATTTGACATAGCTTGACAGTACTACCAACTAGTGATGGGCTTATTCGAATGAAAAATAACCAGTTATCCGGTTATTGAAATAACCTGTGTAACTAGGTTTTCGTTCCAAGTATTCGATTGAAAAATAACCTCATCTTGATACGTACTACGTGCCGTATCTCAGTGACCTGCGAGTGATCGAAATTCTGTAAATAATACGTCATTCAGAACCATAAGCAAGGCAGATTGTACTGAATGACCCAAGTGAGGCTCGCGGCTGCTTGTTGATGTTGTTTGTTTGTTTGGGGGCAATTTTACACACTGTCGTAGATAAAGAATTTTATTTGTTCCTCACTTGTAAACATCAATTTATCAAGTCACTGTATTAATCAAGAAAGTTTATTTTAACAAGTTACTGACTTGTAAAATCTTTAGAAGTTAGCTGTCGGTTTACAAGCGTGCTCATAGATAAATGATAGCGTGCAAAGCCAGAGTTGTCTTCCTTAGTATATGTCATATTGATGAATTTAGTTGCCTGTTAGTTTGACATTTTGAATTAATGGTAAATTTCTAGTTATTTACAAGTGAGGAACAAATAAAATATTCAACAATACACGCAAGGTAACAGGTTTTACTGGTTCAAGAAGGTGACTGGCGAGTCGCAGGCGAGCCAATCATATCCTTCTATTCCCCAGTAAAAACCCTCTTATCAAGCTAGTAATGTCAAATACTATTTTAATGCCTTAATTTTATACAAACTGGATTGCTTCTCATACTTCGTTTAAGTTAAAATGTCTAAAAATGTCAGTTTACAATCACCACACAACAGTTTATTCAAAATATACGGGCAAATCTATACAGTTTTAGGAAATAGTACATAACAGCATGATTTTGGGAACACATTTCTCTTGCTGCTGAAATTACTTCTACGTTCAAATCTAATGTGTTAGGATTTTTTTTTTGCATAAAAATTCTACCCTAAGGCGTTAGAGTCAAGTAAAGTAACACTCGTATAATTAGTAAGACAAATTTAACTAAATGATTTAATTTTTGTAAAAGTGTAACAGATTTGTTCAGAAACTATAATTCTTATAAAAAACAACAACAACAAAAGTGGTAGACAATTACGTAATATACAATGTGTCGCATAAAGTTCTTTACATATGGAAAACTTTTTAATTATCTATTTACAAAAAAAGTATTCTTCATAAAAAGTTCTGTATTGCCCAAAATACCAAAAAAATGCACTGATAAAATTCCAAAACTATATGATATTAGACAGAATGGATAAAAAATATAATTCGACTAAAGAGTCAAGTACCTACCCTTTATTTCGAAAGATAACTGGCATTTTACTTAGAAGTGTTATTTAGAATAAAAAGTTATGCGTCATTATAAAAAGCGACCTCCTGTATTTCTTTTTCAAAATGTGTTGTGAGGAAGGATAATTGGTCGGCCTTACCTGGTGACGAAAGTTATATTTGTTATTTTGCCGGCTGGTAACTATCGGCCTAATTGGGCTACCTCGCCGAGAGGGTCGTAGGGTTCCAGCTATGCTGAAAGAGAATACACACAAAAAAATAAGGAGAGGGCGCCAGGTCCTCGACTCAGATCTAATCCTTGTGCCGGGCCGTTCACAAGGTCGAAGATAAGTCCAGCAGATCAAAAGTAAACAAATCAACGGCCAATGAAAATATCACAGATTTATTATCAAACAGGTAGGTGGGTAGGTACTATAGTGCAACTACAAATACAAATATATGGCGATTCGAACAGGCATCGAAATGTATACATGCATCTAAATATAATATGCATAAATATATCGAGCACATGCAGATTGAATAAATGTTTCGGGCCGAATATAAATAGGCAGTAACAAATTTAAATATAATATGCGGCAATATATATAGCGAGCACATGCAAATCAAATAAGTATTTCGAGCCGAATATAACTATGTAGTAGCAAATTCAAATATCCTATGTATAAATACAGTGAACGCATGAAGATTAAATAAATATTTCGAGCCGATTATAAATCTTTCCCATGCAAATTATCGGTAAAATTAATTTAGGCCGCAATACGGGGGACAATACAAACATTCTAAAAGAGAGAGACAGCAAAGCTACGAAGGGCGTCGCGGAGGCAATTAAGAAAAGAAATATTAATTTAGCAGAAGACGAACCGGTACTGAGCGCGAGACGGGCTCCAAAAGCAAATACGTCGGTACAAAGCGATACAAGCCTAACCGGGCTAACATTCAACCCCGAAGGTTAGCTTTGACCGCCGTTGAAACGTTACTTAAGGTATTTTCTAAGTGTCGGAGCAACGAAAATTTGCGTGGCCACACTAATCACTTCGATGTCCTTAATATTAAAAATGCATCGGGGTAACCCCATATAATATTAATTATAACAAGCGTTTGGATCAGCTCTTTATCCGGTTTCTACCGAAACAAATTAATTAATCAAGTCGCGGCGATTCGAAAGTGAAGTTCCCGTAAGAAGGTCATGAGCCACAACCCAAAATAAATAAGTGAAGGACCTAACACACGGTTTGCAGGGGGTTCCACGGAGGGCAGCGGCCAGCGGGGCCGCTTACAACTCGTAGCTCTCGCGCGAGGGGGATCTACACCTATGCTGGATAATTGAACGCGCCTACAATACAGGCAACGACCCAGTCTGGAGCAGAACTCCAAAACTTGGCTCCGGTAGGTCTATCTGACATTAATTTACTATTTAATTAAACTGCACAAGATGGCCGCTTGAAATTTTGCAACAGCCCTATCATAACAATTAATCTAACATAATCAAAAGCATGCACGGGGCGGAACACACAACTATAAGAAGCGCTGCTGTTCTATCATAAAACTCAACAGGCGCAGTGGGCAATAACTTAAGCTAAGGCGAGGCAAGCTATGGACGCCGTGAGTGACGTAGAGGTAAGCGGGACACTATCGCCTATTCCCAGGCGTAGCCCACGGGGGTTGTAGATTGTATAGGCATTACGTCAATTTCAGGGTTCCAGATCGACGGGATGGCTTCCAGCCAAGAGCGACAGAACGGGGAGTGCTTAATCTCCAACGGGAGGTGTCCAATCCGACAGGAAATGGCTTTAGTGACGACTGGCATCCGACAGGAAATGGCTAACGCTGGAATGGAGCCAGAAGAAGCGCCCTTAAAGTTGGTTCCCAGAGATCCGTAAAAACGATAGGACGAGGGTAAGTAACTATATACGAATTACGAAAGTTCGAAACAAAGCGATAGTACTTCCAGATCCTCCCATAAAACTATTCGGAGATGAGCTCAGCAATAAGGGCTCTTTGAAGCACTACGCTGCAGGGAAAACCAACTAACACGACAGTTTTGCTTGGAAAGCACAAGCAGAATTCGACACCAGTTTCAAAAGGTCACCAGATAACAAAATTTTGGGCAAGTGGATCAAGAAAAAACTTCCTGAAAGATATGACTGCAACAAGAGATAACCTTGCTCTAGCAACAATAGGAATAGTTTAAAATAATTGCAATGGCGGTTGCCTAGCCTCCAGGCTTAAATACCTGTAGAAATGTAACCAGAATAAATCTAATTTGTAAAATATGGGTAATTATTCGAAGAGTTGCTTACGAAACTGCTTGATAATTATAGGGAAATATTTAAAACTAGTGTACCGCTAACCAAACCTAATTTGAAGCATGCGGAAAATTCCAAAAGCTACCTATTAATACTTAAGTATAGAAATTCAACTAGCGAATGTTTGCACATACAGGGGTCGCTCCAAAAGTACCGTCACAAATCCTCCCCCCACAAAAGGGAGGGTAAATCACTCCAGATTTACCCGAACATACAACTGCCAACAAAAGAAATCGCCCTAAAAGACAAAAAAACGATGCCTGCCGGAAGGAAACACAAAAGGGAAGAAACAGAGGACTTAAAGGAGTAGACAGGAAGAGGGGATGTAAGAGTCCAAGCACATAATCGAAAACAAAGAGACACCAACCTCTTCTGTCGCTACAAGATGACGTGTGCTGCGCCGGTGGAAGGGAAGGTTACGTCAGGTTGCAACGAAGATGCACCCGAAACGCAAACACCTAGAAAAAATGCGGAGTGGGAGACAGGAAAGCGAACGACACAGAAGAAGGAAGGGAAAGGGAAACCAACCTCAGCCAAGGGTAAGTGCTTAAGCCCAGGATCGACCTACATCACTGAAACTATCTCCAAATGACAGAGGATAGAACGGATCTCAAAATAACACGAAGTATAAAGAGAACGAACACAGCAATATGAGGGAACATCCCTTTCAAGCAAGAAGGAAAAAGATGAGACAGAGAAAGACGCGAAAAATGAAGGGACCAGATGGTTTAGGTCGGGACTCCAATTCGAGAAAAAGGAAAGGTGAATTGGGTCCTAAAGGTCCGTCCGACGTCCCTAGCCCACCACCCAAAAAGACGTAGACTAAACCAAATCATCATCATTGTCGACAGCGTTGTTGAGCTTCAAGTCTTTGGCATGCCAATTCCCACGTAAACGAACATCCGGATTCTTAAGTTGATAAATGAATCGAGAGAACTTCTTGTGGATGATAAAGGGTCCAATGAACTTGGGGACCAATGTAGCAGTATAGTGATTAACAGCGTCAGATTGCGTAAAGTTTCTTCTCCAAACGGAGTTGCCTACCTGATATTCATCAGGTCGTCTTCGCAGGTTGTAGTAGACCTTCGAACGATCGTAGGCCCTAACAAGACGAACTTTTACTTCTTTGTACAATCGTTGCAGTGCTTGGGCTCTTATGTTGGGGTTCTCATCCCTTATGACACGAAGTTCGGGACCTTCATCTTCAGGTCTTCTTTCAGGATTCCCGTCGAGTGTAATTTCTCGGCCAAAATTCAAAAAGTAAAGGCTATGACCAGTGACATCATGCTTGGAGGTTCTTATGGCACAAGCGACTTGTTGTAAATATTTGTCCCACTCACGTTGTTTGTCGGACACGTACGCTGTAAGCATCGTTTTCAGAACACGATTGATGCGTTCCGTTGGATTTGCCTGAGGGTGATACAACGCTGTAAACGCTATTCTGCAGCCATAGTTCCTAGCCAAGGCAGTAAATTCGCGACTCTTAAACTGCATAAATATATCGAGCACATGCAGATTGAATAAATGTTTCGGGCCGAATATAAATAGGCAGTAACAAATTTAAATATAATATGCGGCAATATATATAGGGAGCACATGCAGATCAAATAAGTATTTCGAGCCGAATATAACTATGTAGTAGCAAATTCAAATATCCTATTGTTACGTTTTTAACGTTCGGGCTATTTAAAATTATACGACAAACATGGGTTCAAACGTTTATTTACAACAATGAATTATTACGATTATTGTTTACAAGCACATGCGAGAATTATCAAGCAGATTACAAATTAATATAGGCTCTAACGAACTATCGGTACATTTATTTCTTATTACATACGGATTAACACATTCATTTATATCACTCTTAAACACTAACGATTATATATTTATTTATTTCCATTAGTTATATGTACACACGGGCTTTTATTTATGTGGGAGCTCTACACGGCTCTTACGCGTTTTGCTGCCGAATTCGAACTGAACTGTCGAAGAATTATTTCAGAACCGCCTGCGGGTGAACTCCGCCCGCTTATATATCACGCCGGTAGTTTCTTCCAGAAACCTCCAGGTGTTCTCGGCAATAGTGACGTGTCGCGTCAGGGCCGCTCTAGCATCGACTGGAAAATGAGTCATTCGCGTACACCTGCGTTCAAGGCCGCTCGTCGGCGGCCTATGATTCACGCGCTGGCAGCCGCCTCTGGAATTTCTAGTATAATCGAGGCATCGGGGCAAATAACCGTCAGCCGAATCGTTACACTATGTATAAATATAGTGAACGCATGCAGATTAAATAAATATTTCGAGCCGATTATAAATCTTTCCCATGCAAATTATCGGTAAAATTAATTTAGGCCGCAATACGGCGGACAATACAAACATTCTAAAAGAGAGAGACAGCAAAGCTACGAAGGGCGTCGCGGAGGCAATTAAGAAAAGAAATATTAATTTAGCGGAGGACGAACCGGTACTGAGCGTGAGACGGGTTCCAAAAGCAAATACGTCGCTACAGAGCGATACAAGCCTAACCGGGCTAACATTCAACCCCGAAGGTTAGCTTTGACCGCCGTTGAAACGTTACTCAAGGTATTTTCTAAGTGTCGGAGCAACGAAAATTTGCGTGGCCACACTAATCACTTCGATGTCCTTAATATTAAAAATGCATCGGGGTAACCCCATATAATATTAACTATAACAAGCGCTTGGATCAGCTCTTTATCCGGTTTCTACCGAAACGAATTAATTAATCAAGTCGCGGCGATTCGAAAGTGAAGCTAACGGCTCCCGTAAGAAGGTCATGAGCCACAACCCAAAATAAATAAGTGAAGGACCTAACACGGTTTGCAGGGGGTTCCACGGAGGGCAGCGGCCAGCGGGGCCGCTTACAACTCGTAGCTCTCGCGCGAGGGGGATCTACACCTATGCTGGATAATTGAACGCGCCTACAATACAGGCAACGACCCAGTCTGGAGCAGAACTCCAAAACTTGGCTCCGGTAGGTCTACCTGACATTAATTTACTATTTAATTAAACTGCACAAGATAGCCGCTTGAAATTTTGCAACAGCCCTATCATAACAATTAATCTAACATAATCAAAAGCATGCACGGGGCGGAACACACAACTATAAGAAGCGCTGCTGTTCTATCATAAAACTCAACAGGCGCAGTGGGCAATAACTTAAGCTAACGTCTTGCCTGCAGGAAGGTACGTCGAAGGCAATCCTTCCGATCGCTCCCAGGCAATCTGGCACAGTTGGGGCCGCAGGGGGGCGAAGGCCACGACGGCAGCTATCGAAGGCGAGGCAAGCTATGGACGCCGTGAGTGACGTAGAGATAAGCGGGACACTATCGCCTATTCCCAGGCGTAGCCCACGGGGGTTGTAGATTGTATAGGCATTACGTCAATTTCAGGGCTCCAGATCGACGGGATGGCTTCCAGCCAAGAGCGACAGAACCGGGAGTGCTTAATCTCCAACGGTGACGACTGGCATCCGACAGAAAATGGCTAACGCTGGAATGAAGCCAGAAGAAGCGCGCTTAAAGTTGGTTCCCAGAGATCCGTAAAAACGATAGGACGAGGGTAAGTAACTATATACCAATTACGAACGTCCGAAAACAAAGCGATGGTACTTCCAGATCCTCCCATAAAACTATTCGGAGATAAGCTCAACAATAAGGGCTCTTTGAAGCACTACGCTGCAGGAAAAACCAACTAGCACAACAGGTTTGCTTGGAAAGCACAAGCAGAATTCGACACCAGTTTCAAAAGGTCACCAGATAACAAAATTTTGGGCAAGTGGATCAAGAAAAAAACTTCCTGAAAGATATGACTGCAACAAGAGATAACCTTGCTCTAGCAACAATACGAATAGTTTAAAATAATTGCAATGGCGGTTGCCTAGCTTCCAGGCTTAAATACCTGTAGAAATGTAACCAGAACAAATCTAATTTGTAAAATATGGGTAATTATTCGAAGAGTTGCTTACGAAACTGCTTGATAATTATAGGGAAATATTTAAAACTAGTGTACCGCTAACCAAACCTAATTTGAAGCATGCGGAAAATTCCAAAAGCCACCTATTAATGCTTAAGGATAGAAATTCAAATAGCGAATGTTTGCACATACAGGGATCGCTCCAAAAGTACCGTAACAGTGTCACACAAATTCAATTCAGATAATCACTTCACATAAATTTCACTCAAAGAAGCAATTACTTAAACTTCTTAATACAGAAACTGTAATGATTTTCCTAAGTGACATTTTTTGCTATGTTCTGAAATAAGGGTACTTTGCTCTTTTGCCGAATTATTATTTATTATCTACCCGGACGAACAAACCAACCCAAAGGAAAACAGTAACAAAAGAAAGGCGCAAGAGATAGAAAAAATGAAACAATCCGGAAGCAAGACAGTATGGACACAAAGCTTGCTGGCGGGGTTTCCAACGGGAGTGCAAACGACAAAGAACGAAACCAAACCAAAAAGTTAACAACCCAAATAGAATCCGGTGAAAATAAAAAGATGTTGACAATGGCGAGGAAATGGAAAAAGAACAAAAGGACGAGAAAGAATCGAAATAAGGCAAGATTAGGGACATGGAACATCAAAACATTGTTAGAAACAGGAAAGTTGGAAGAAGTAAACAGGGAAAGGCAAAGATACAAAATAGGCATACTAGCATTGCAAGAAGTGAGATGGAAAGACGAAGGACGAATAGACAAAGACGATTATTCAATACTATATGCAGGAGAGGAAAAGCAAGGAAGTAAGGGAACCGCGTTCATGATAGACCAAAAGATCAGAAATCAAATACTGGAATTCAAGAGAATAAATGGTAGAATCTCATATCTTAGAGTTAAAAACCAGATAGCAAATATATCCGTAATAAATGCATACGCACCAACCGAAGTAGCAACAGCTGAAGAAAAGGACATATTCTATGAAGCACTAGAAGAAACATGCGAGAAAACCCCAGGACATGACACGTTAATTGTGCTAGGAGACCTAAATGCTATGATAGGAAAAGAGGAATACATAAAAAACGTAGCCGGCAAAGAAACAATGCATGAAATAACTAACGACAACGGGACAAGGTTATGCAACCTAGCAGAAGGAACAAATATGTTCATAGTAGGCACAAAATACAGACATAAGAAAGAACACAAAATCACATGGATGAAACCTGGACAAACCAGAGGAAACAAATAGACCACATTCTTATTAAAAAGAAAAGAGAAAAAATAATAAAAGACGTTAGATCATACAGAGGAACCAGTGTAAACACGGACCACCACCTACTAATAGCAGAAGCAAATCTAAGAATGGTAGGGGAAAATAAAACTAGAAGAAAAAATAAAAAATGGAACGTAGAAAGCTTAAGTAACGAAGAAAAGAAAAGAAAGTTCCAAGAAGAAGTCAGTACACACCTAGGAAGGAGAAATAAAGAAGAAAAAATAGAAGAAGAATGGAAAAACATAAAAGACGCAATAATCGAGGCATCAGAAAAAACCATAAAGAGAAAGCAAATAGAGAAGAAAAACAATTGGTTCGACGATGAATGCGATGAAGTGATAAAGAAAAAGCGAGAAGCAAGATTAAAATGGATAGGATCAAGCAGAGAAGAAGATTACCAAAGGTTCAGACAAATACGAAAAGAGGGACTCAAATTGATAAGAAATAAAAAACTGAAATGGATAGAAGCAAGAATGGATGAACTAGAAAAAGACAATAAAAATAATACAAAATTATATAGACAAATAAGGCAACAAACAAGAAAGAACCCGATAGTAAAAATAAACAAAAAGGAATGGCAAGAGTACCTAGAGCAAATGGAAACGACAGAAGAAGACAATAGCGAAGACGAAGAACTAAATAACACACAAGAGGAAGTAGTAAAAAAACCAACACAAGAAGAAGTAAACAATATCATAAAAAACCTAAAAAACAGAAAGTCACCGGGGTCAGATACCATTCACAATGAAATGTTAAGAGATGGGGGAAACGAACTAAAAACAAGAATATATGAGCTAATATCAACAATATGGGAAAAAGAAATAATGCCTGAAGAATGGCGATTAGGAATTATAGTGCCTATACCAAAAAAAGAAGATTTAACAAAGTGCGACAACTACCGAAAAATAACGTTACTAAATATAATGTACAAAGTATTATCGACAATAATATTAAAAAGACTGAATATGTACACAAAAAGAGAAATAGGAGAATACCAGAATGGATTCACACAAGGAAAATCGACGGTTGACGCAATACACACACTAAACCAAGTGATAGAAAAATGTTACGAAAGAAAGATTGAGCTACACATAGTATATATAGATTATAAACAAGCATTTGACAGTCTAGAAAGGAAAACCATAATGGAAGACATATCAACATTAAGAATGCCAATAAAAATTAAAAGACTAATCAAAATGACACTAGATAAATCGCAAGCGGCCGTAATAACACAAGAAGGACTAACCAACCCAGTGAAACAAACAAAAGGAGTAAGGCAAGGAGATGGGCTTTCTGCTACCCTTTTTAATATTTCATTAGAAGGTGTAATAAGAAACTGTAACATATCTGGATCCATAATACAGAAGCCACTACAAATAATAGCATACGCTGACGACATCGCAGTAGTAACAAGAGACAAGAAAAGCTTGGAGAAGATAATAAAGAAAATGGACGAGGAGGCACAAAAAAGAGGATTAGAAATAAATCAAAATAAAACCAAATACATGAAAATTAATAAAGACCAGAAATCAGATAACAAAACAGAAATAGTAATAGGAAAATATATATTCGAACAAGTTCAAACTTTTAAATACCTTGGAACAGTGATAAGTAATAAAAACGAGAGAAGCATAGAAATATCACAAAGAATAAGAGCAGGACACGGCACATACTACCGATTCAAGGAAATCATGAGAAGCAAACAGATAAGTAAAGAAACAAAAATGAGAGTGTACAAAGTAGCAATAAGGCCAGCAGTACTATACGCATGCGAAACCATGTGTATTACAAATAAAGACGCAGAGAAATTAAAGATATTCGAAAGGAAGATAATTCGAAAAATATATGGACCAAAGAAGACTAATGAAGAAATATATATAAGACTTACAAATCAGGAGATAGAAGAAAGACTAAAAGGAGAAAACATAGTAAAAGAAATTAAAGCTAGAAGATTACGTTGGTACGGCCATATACACAGACAAGACGAAAATGCAATTACGAAGAAGATAATGAAATGGAAGCCACAAGAAACGAGAGCACAAGGAAGACCAAAGATAAGATGGGAAGACCAAGTAATAAGTGACATAAAAACCATGAAAATCGATAAATGGAGAAAAAAAATAAAAGATAGGAAAATATGGAGAAAAGTAGCAGAAGAAGCAAAGAAACACAATGACCTGTAAAGTAGGACAGTGGAGAGGAGTGACGAACCACCCCACTAATAAAGTCAGAAGGGCTCCAAGGAGCGGCATCAATTCTAAAAGAATGTATTAATATAATAATAATAATAATAATAAACGTCTTTATTGCCAAATATATATATATATATATATCTACCCTGTATAATTTCAGATCGTTGAAAATTTTTATCAGCGCATTTTGGTTTTTGGGTAATGCAGAAGTTTTTTAACGAATAATTTTTTTGATAAATAGATAATTAAAAACGTTTTCCATATGTAGAGAACTTTATGGGACACACTGTATAACGCTGTTTAAAAAAAGTTATTCTTATTTTAGTTGATGTGTGTGT
The DNA here is from genome assembly GCA_940337035.1 of Agriotes lineatus. NCBI lineage: Eukaryota > Metazoa > Arthropoda > Insecta > Coleoptera > Elateridae > Agriotes > Agriotes lineatus. The sequence continues at coordinate 30,945,235 of OW679194.1, read as the reverse complement.
TAAAGAAAGGGTTCGTTGAAATATATTGTTTATTTACACACTTATGCTACATATTTACATGATCACACAACATTAATGAATTACAATGTCGCAACCCTTGTCTGCGAACGGCACATGGCTTCCTTCTGATGTTGGTGAGCCCAGCGCACGGCGAACCTTCGCGGGTCGGCTGGATGTATCCGAAACTGGTCAACAACGTTGTAGCGCCTCCCCTGAAGGCCATTGATGCGAATGAAGAAGTACGGCCTTTTTGTTGCTACGGTAAGCCCAGATGTCTTCGGTCTCAGGGGCGAAGGCGACAGGGGCAACACCGGTGGCGGAATACGTGGACGCATGAAGAAGTCCCCCAACGCGTTCTTAAGGTGTCTGCGCTGTTGGGCACCAGTGAGCTTCTGGTCGGATGTCTCCTGCAGTTCGCCTAGTGGACGTGTTTCCCATGGCATAGAGCAGCATCCGGTGTGCCACGGCTATAGTAACACAAGACCGCAGAATCACTTAGTCTAGCCAGGCTATTAACAAAACTGACTGTGGTTGCATGATCTAGTCAGGCTATTAGCAACACTGGCCAAGATTGCTTAGTCTAGCCGGGCTATTAACAATACCGGCTATGACTGCAGAGTCTCGACCAGGCTATAAAAACAATGGCTGGTCTGGCAGTTTGTTCTTTTATACCCTTCGAGCGGCGGTCAAGCAGCGGTTCGGCCAATAATGTCAAAGCTAGAGCGGGGGTTAGCCAATGACGTCAAAGCTGGAGCGGAAAAACTCTCAAATGCGCGCAGGCGATGAGCGCGTAGCCGCAGTAGTGGGGCGACCTCATTTACTAAGAAATCTGGTACTGTTCGGACCGCTACAAGATTAATTAATTGTCAGCACGAAAAATTCTCATACACATGCTTTAGCAAGACATTTAGCCAGTATACTACAGCCTCTAGAGAGTAACACAGACTCGTTTGTCAGGATCCAACAGATTTTGCCCAGAAACTAAAGGACATAAGGGTAAACAAGGTTGATTTCTTAGTCAGTTTCGACGTAATATTATTCTTCACGAAAGTACCGATTGATGAGGCGCTAGTTGGTAATGCTCAAAGATCTCTTGCCTACAGACCAAGTTGAACTTTGAGAATTTGCTTGCACTTACTTCAGGTGGAACAATAAAATATACGAACAAGTCGAAGCAGCGGCTATGGGTTTACCGCTATCACCTGTTATAGCTAATATTTACATGGATGCATTTGAAACCAGGGCTCTCAAACAAGCGCAGTTAAACCGACCTGCTGGTTTAGTTATGTAGACGATACCTTTTTCATCTGGTTACACAAACGCCAGACATTGAATCTGTTTCTAAAACATCTAAATTCTGTACATCCCAACATACAATTCACAATGGAAGCAAAGGAAAATGCCAGTATTCCGTTTTTAGACGTTCTGGTAAAACGTAAATCAGATGGCAGTTTAGGACATGCAGTCTATAGAAAGAAAACACACACGGACATTATCTAAATGCTAACTCACACCATCATCCAATGCAAAAAGCAACATTCTTCAGACTTTGGCGACCAGAGCAGTTTCGTATCTTAGATGCAGAAAATCTGGAAAAAGAAAAGGAACACTTATTTGACTCTTTACAAAAGAACAGATACACAACTACTGCCATACAAAAAGCGCTAGACAAGACTATGACACAAAAGACTAAAGAAGAATCCCCAACTCTGAAAGGCTTAGCATTTTTACCTTAAGTTAAAAGCTCGACTGATAAGATAAGATGTGTTCTGAAACAATGCAACATCAAAACTGTGTTCACGATCAATGAAATTTTGGGTCACAGCTTTAGATCAGCAAAACACAAAATTTCAAGGTTAAAAACCGTTGGCGTTTATCACATTTCTTGTTCTTGAGGCTCGAGTTACATTGAAGAGACTGGTCGTTCCATTGATCTAGGACTTCAAGAACATAAAGGCGATTGCAAACACAAACGCATCACAAAATCAGCCATATCTGAGCACACATTTACAAATGGACACACCTTAGAATTTGAGCACGCCAGAGTATTTGCCAGAACACCTCACTACTTTTCAGGAGTGATACGTGAAGCCACAGAAATAGAAAGACAAACAAATAATATAAACAGGATAGATGGTTTTAAGCTTAGTAAAACACGGACTCCGGTGATACACAATCTAAAGCATTACAACCACTGCACGTGATACAACCACGCCCCACGTATTACGCTGTACCTATTTGAACGAGCAATAAGCTTTACGTCGCTCCGAGCGGCTGGCATAGAGAACTCTAAATAGCTCCACACTGACTTTTAATTCTACTGAGCTCTGTAGTTTAGTGGTTAGCACGTCTACTTGGCATTTGGGAGGTCATGGGTTCGATTCCCGCGACCGTCTGCTGATTCAGGTTTTTAGGTGAAATTCCTGAGTCAACAGAGTACTTTCTCTGAAGCAAATGCCGGGGCAGTACTTCTCCACCTTTCCTGGCCTTTCTTCCATTCTCCATTTCTCATTCTCTCATTTTTCTCACCCATTCTATAACTCCCGTTCTTGGCTAAAGAGGTCCGTGTAGCAGCCCGCCCTCAGTAGGGAGCATTGAAATTACCTTGAACTTTTACCAAACTGCAAGGTCTTACGAAACGTTAATCAGTATGGGTTCACAGACAGCAACCAAATCTGTCTAAGTATCCTCGTTCGCAAGGTAGCTATTTGTATTTGTAAATACTTTTTTTTATTTAAATACTTTGCAAAGTATTTAGTATTTAAATACAATTTTGGCAGTATTTAAATATTTTTATGATATTTAAACAGTTTTACAGTACCTATTTAAATACTTTGAGAGTATTTAAATACTTTCAGAATATTTAAATACTTTGAGAGTATTTAGCTACTTTTTGTTTCTTCAAGTGTATTTATAACTAGCAAATACTTTTTGCATAGTTTTAACTTAACAGGTAAACAACCATCGGTGCTAGAGCGAGACAGAATCCACCAGGCAATTTTGGGCCTGAGCAAGATGCATAAAAAACCGGTTTGACAGGGTGACGGAGACGGTGCACCCCTGCCATTCGATTATTTCGACTTTCCATGTTTTGGCAGCGCAGAACAAATAGTGGTGTTTCCTCTGTACCTGTGTTGTGATTTGTGGTAAAAATAAATTACTATTACAGTAAGTATACCTATTACTAATAGTACTATTAGTAGTTCATATTCAATATACGCAATTTTATCAATAAAATATTTTATGGATTTTAAGATTTTCTTTGCCGAAATATCAATATAACACTGCAAACCAATATATTGTTTCCTTTGGAGTTTTTAATAATTCATGTACAAAAGTTTAAGCTATGTTAACTTTATTATTTGGCTTAATATTCAAATAAAAGGAAACTTTGAATTTTAAATTTAATTTTGACTATTCAATTTACCTGTCATCTGTCAAAAAGTGACCAATGAAAATCTAGAATTCTGACGTTTCTTGACCAATCAAAAAAATATCAGTGGATATATCTTCCTAGAAGGTATTCAAGTGACTATTTTTAACAAATGCGATTTTTATTAGAAAAAGTCAATATTAGTGTTCCGTTACTATAGAAATTGCGTAGCTTGTTGCTAAATTTACTGAAAACTAATTTGAAAAAGTAGTTTGGTTCATTAAATAGTCCCTCGAATACCATTCTTAGTCAAAGTTAAGTAGATTATTTTTGCGGTGGTATCACTACTCATGTCCATTGCGCTTGGGATTAGGACTCGTGCTAGCGCACTCGTCCTAATCGTACCAAAGCGCAATGGACATTCGTGACACCACCGCAAAAATAGTCGACATAACTATGACTACTCATGGTATTATAAGTGACTATTCAACACTATAACATATAAGCCAATCGTATTGCAGACATTTGCTTTTTTCAACCAATAACAGCAGTATATCACTGAATATTGGGCACCATGCAAAATATTCACAAAACAATGTACGTACTCAAAAACTAAATAGCCTTGTTGCGAAATATCGCTTAGCAACGATGTTCTGTTCCTAGTGATATCGCTAGGTTACGTAAAACTAAACACCAACAAACTGTGTGAACAAAGTTTGGCTTACGTTAAAAATTTTAAAATGTTGTGTTTTGGAAATATTCCGCTGAATTTAATTGAGGATGAATATTAATTGTTGGATTATAATTCAATAAAGTTAATCGTTATGTATTAATATTGTTAAATAGTCGTCCCAAATACCACTCGAAGTGGATATATATTTTTTAAATATTTTGCCATTTCCATAGAAATTATTGCCAATTTCACTCAACAAAATCACATTTAAATGTCACTCGCCTTCGGCTCGTGACATTTTGGATATGATTTTGTTTCGTGAAATTTAAACGCAATAATTTACATGGAAACGGCGAAATATTTGTCAAAAATATATCCACTACTTGTGGTATTACCCTTGATTATTTCCTTCATATCCATAATAATGCGTAATCACTATGGTTTCTGTCAGTCCAATAATGACAAACATTCAAACGTCAAAATTTAACCGTGGTTAAATATGTGTCAAAATGTAATCGCTTGTGCATAATTTTAACATGATTATTAAAGGTGCTTTACCAACTGAATTTTATCCATTTATTCAGGAAATAATCACTCTGAACATCCCGCGTGCATGTAAACTAGCCTGAATAAATTTTGACGATTTTCTGTCAGAACGTTTTGCTCTGAAGAAATATATCTCGTAAATTTTCCGCCCCAAAATCATTCGTGCCGCGCACTCGGGATTCTTGTTGAGCGGCAAATTTACTTAACATATTTCTTAGCAAAACATTCTGACAGTAAAAGTCAAAATTTAATCGGCTATTTTAATGCACTTGGGATATTACTGTTGATTATTTCCTTCATATCCATAATAATGTGTAATCACTATGGTTTCTGTCAGTCTAATAATGCCAAACATTCAAACATGAAAATTTAACCGGGGTTAAACATATATCAAAATGTAATCGCTTGTGCATAATTTTAACATGATTATTAAAGGTGCTTTACCAACTGAATTTTATCCATTTACTCAGGAAATAATCACTCTGAACATCCCGCGTGCATGTAAACTAGCCTGAATAAATTTTGACGATTTTCTGTCAGAACGTTTTGCTCTGAAGAAATATATCTCGTAAATTTTCCGCCCCAAAATCATTCGTGCCGCGCACTCGGGATTCTTGTTGAGCGGCAAATTTACTTAACATATTTCTTAGCAAAACATTCTGACAGTAAAAGTCAAAATTTAATCGGCTATTTTAATGCACTTGGGATATTACTGTTGATTATTTCCTTCATATCCATAATAATGTGTAATCACTATGGTTTCTGTCAGTCTAATAATGCCAAACATTCAAACATGAAAATTTAACCGGGGTTAAACATATATCAAAATGTAATCGCTTGTGCATAATTTTAACATGATTATTAAAGGTGCTTTACCAACTGAATTTTATCCATTTACTCAGGAAATAATCACTCTGAACATCCCGCGTGCATGTAAACTAGCCCGAATAAATTTTGACGATTTTCTCTCAGAATGGTTTGCTCTGAAGAAATATATCTCGTAAATTTTCCGCCCCAAAATCCTTCGTGTTGCGCACTCGGAATTCTTGTTGAGCGGCAAATTTACTTAACGTATTTCTTAGCAAAACATTCTGACAGTAAAAGTCAAAATTTAATCGGCTATTTTAATGCACTTGGGATATTACTGTTGATTATTTCCTTCATATCCATAATAATGTGTAATCACTATGGTTTCTGTCAGTCTAATAATGCCAAACATTCAAACATGAAAATTTAACCGGGGTTAAACATATATCAAAATGTAATCGCTTGTGCATAATTTTAACAAGATTATTAAAGGTGCTTTACCAACTGAATTTTATCCATTTACTCAGGAAATAATCACTCTGAACATCCCGCGTGCATGTAAACTAGCCTGAATAAATTTTGACGATTTTCTGTCAGAACGTTTTGCTCTGAAGAAATATATCTCGTAAATTTTCCGCCCCAAAATCATTCGTGCCGCGCACTCGGGATTCTTGTTGAGCGGCAAATTTACTTAACATATTTCTTAGCAAAACATTCTGACAGTAAAAGTCAAAATTTAATCGGCTATTTTAATGCACTTGGGATATTACTGTTGATTATTTCCTTCATATCCATAATAATGTGTAATCACTATGGTTTCTGTCAGTCTAATAATGCCAAACATTCAAACATGAAAATTTAACCGGGGTTAAACATATATCAAAATGTAATCGCTTGTGCATAATTTTAACATGATTATTAAAGGTGCTTTACCAACTGAATTTTATCCATTTACTCAGGAAATAATCACTCTGAACATCCCGCGTGCATGTAAACTAGCCTGAATAAATTTTGACGATTTTCTGTCAGAACGTTTTGCTCTGAAGAAATATATCTCGTAAATTTTCCGCCCCAAAATCATTCGTGCCGCGCACTCGGGATTCTTGTTGAGCGGCAAATTTACTTAACATATTTCTTAGCAAAACATTCTGACAGTAAAAGTCAAAATTTAATCGGCTATTTTAATGCACTTGGGATATTACTGTTGATTATTTCCTTCATATCCATAATAGTGCGTAATTACTATGGTTTCTGTCAGTCCAATAATGACAAACATTCAAACGTCAAAATTTAACCGTGGTTAAATATGTGTCAAAATGTAATCGCTTGTGCATAATTTTAACATGATTATTAAAGGTGCTTTACCAACTGAATTTTATCCATTTATTCAGGAAATGGGAAGAAATTGCTAAAGAAATAAATAATAATTTAAGTTCATCCAAACGAGGCACAACGCAACAGAATGTCAAACAACAATGGGAAAATATCAAAAAAACAATAACAAGGGCAAGTATGGGTACACTTCCGCCAGACAAAGTCCACAAAAAACAACAATGGATGACAGAAGAAATATTAGAACTCATGGAAGAACGCAGAAAAGTGAAAAATAACAAAATAAAATACCAACAACTACACAAGCAAATAAAGCGCAAAATCAAGGAGGCAACGGAAAAATGGGTAACAGACAAATGTATAGAAATAGAAGACCTTCAAAAGAAACACGATGCATTCAAGCTTCACAGAAAAATTAAAGAATTAACAGGCAACTTGAAGAAAAACCAACCACGCTTACTAAAAGACAAAGATGGGAAAATTATCCTAGACATACAAAACAAGCTAAAACGTTGGAAAGAGTACATAGAAGAACTTTTTGCAGACCAAAGACCAGAAGCAAACAATAATACAAAACATGCGGGCCTAAAAATATTAAAACAAGAAGTTTGGTATGCACTGAAGAACTCCAAAAATGGAAAAAGCACAGGCCCAGACGATATTCCTATAGAACTACTGAAGTTAATCAACGAAGACAACATCGACGTCCTAATTGATCTATTTAATACTATTTATCAAACAGGAATATTGCCAGAAGATTGGCTTGTTTCAACTTTTATCCCGCTACCAAAGAAGTCTAATGCAAGAGAATGCAACGAATATAGAACCATTAGCCTAATGAGTCATTGTCTAAAAACCTTCTTAAAAGTTATACATAACAGAATTCACAAAAAGATCGAAGAAAATATCAGTGACTCGCAGTTTGGATTTAGAAATGGAATGGGGACCAGAGAAGCTCTCTTTGCCATTAATGTTCTTGTACAACGCAGCTTAGACATGAATAAGGACGTATATACTTGCTTTGTCGATTTTGAAAAAGCATTCGACAAAGTCAAACATGAATGTCTAATAAACATCTTAAAGGAAAAGGGTATAGACGCAGCAGACATCAGGATAGTGCAAAACCTTTATTGGCACCAAATAGCTAACGTCAGACTGGAAAGCGAGCTGTCAGAAAATACAAAGATACAGCGAGGCGTAAGACAGGGATGTGTACTATCGCCGCTTCTATTTAATATCTACTCGGAAGCTATTTTCCAAAAGGCACTGAACGATGTACAAGCTGGGGTCACTATAAATGGACAACCAGTGAATAATATACGCTACGCCGATGATACGGTGATAATTGCGGACAACATTGAAGACTTACAAATAATGACAGAAAGAGTGAACAACGCGAGTGAAGAGTATGGCCTAAAAATGAATTTACAAAAGACCAGATTCATGGTATTCACAAAAAATCCGAACATGCAAGCCAATCTCACCATTAATAATATACAGATAGAAAGAATATATAAGTACAAATATTTAGGCACATGGCTCACGCATTCAGGAGAGCAAACTTTAGAAATACGAACTCGTATAGAAATAGCCAGAAATGCCTTTATAAAAATGAAAAAAATGCTAACTAGTAAAAATTTAAATCTTTCGCTTAGAATGAGAATGGCAAGATGTTATGTTTTCTCAACATTACTTTATGGAATGGAAGCCTGGACGATGAAAAAGACAGATGAGAGGAGAGTTGAGGCTTTCGAAATGTGGACTTATAGACGCATATTAAAAATACCCTGGACGGATAGAGTCACCAACGTAGAAGTACTCAATCGTATGAGCAAACAGGTAGAAGTTATTAACACCATAAAAAGAAGAAAACTAGAATACCTTGCACATGTCATAAGAGGAAAAAAGTACTCATTACTCCATATAATCATGCAGGGCAAGATTTGCGGAAAGAGAAACGTAGGGCGGAGACGAGGCTCTTGGTTGAAGAATCTTAGAGAGTGGTACAGTTGCAGTTCCGTCGAATTGTTTAGAGCAGCAGTTAACAGAGTTAGGATTGCCACGATGATAGCCGACCTTCGTTAGAAGATGGCACCTGAAGAAGAAGATTCAGGAAATAATCACTCCGAACATCCCGCGTGCATGTAAACTAGCCCGAATAAATTTTGACGATTTTCTCTCAGAATGGTTTGCTCTGAAGAAATATATCTCGTAAATTTTCCGCCCCAAAATCCTTCGTGTTGCGCACTCGGAATTCTTGTTGAGCGGCAAATTTACTTAACGTATTTCTTAGCAAAACATTCTGACAGTAAAAGTCAAAATTTAATCGGCTATTTTAATGCACTTGGGATATTACTGTTGATTATTTCCTTCATATCCATAATAGTGCGTAATTACTATGGTTTCTGTCAGTCCAATAATGACAAACATTCAAACGTCAAAATTTTACCGTGGTTAAATATGTGTCAAAATGTAATCGCTTGTGCATAATTTTAACATGATTATTAAAGGTGCTTTACCAACTGAATTTTATCCATTTATTCAGGAAATAATCACTCCGAACATCCCGCGTGCATGTAGGTAAACTAGCCCGAATAAATTTTGACGATTTTCTCTCAGAATGGTTTGCTCTGAAGAAATATATCTCGTAAATTTTCCGCCCCAAAATCCTTCGTGCTGCGTACTCGGGATTCTTGTTGAGCGGCAAATTTACTTAACAAATTTCTTAGCAAAACATTCTGACAGTAAAAGTCAAAATTTAATCGGCTATTTTAATGCACTTGGGATATTACTGTTGATTATTTCCTTCATATCCATAATAGTGCGTAATTACTATGGTTTCTGTCAGTCCAATAATGACAAACATTCAAACGTCAAAATTTAACCGTGGTTAAATATGTGTCAAAATGTAATCGCTTGTGCATAATTTTAACATGATTATTAAAGGTGCTTTACCAACTGAATTTTATCCATTTATTCAGGAAATAATCACTCCGAACATCCCGCGTGCATGTAAACTAGCCCGAATAAATTTTGACGATTTTCTCTCAGAATGGTTTGCTCTGAAGAAATATATCTCGTAAATTTTCCGCCCCAAAATCCTTCGTGCTGCGTACTCGGGATTCTTGTTGAGCGGCAAATTTACTTAACAAATTTCTTAGCAAAACATTCTGACAGTAAAAGTCAAAATTTAATCGGCAATTTTAATGCACTTGGGATATTACTGTTGATTATTTCCTTCATATCCATAATAGTGCGTAATTACTATGGTTTCTGTCAGTCCAATAATGACAAACATTCAAACGTCAAAATTTAACCGTGGTTAAATATGTGTCAAAATGTAATCGCTTGTGCATAATTTTAACATGATTATTAAAGGTGCTTTACCAACTGAATTTTATCCATTTATTCAGGAAATAATCACTCCGAACATCCCGCGTGCATGTAAACTAGCCCGAATAAATTTTGACGATTTTCTCTCAGAATGGTTTGCTCTGAAGAAATATATCTCGTAAATTTTCCGCCCCAAAATCCTTCGTGCTGCGTACTCGGGATTCTTGTTGAGCGGCAAATTTACTTAACAAATTTCTTAGCAAAACATTCTGACAGTAAAAGTCAAAATTTAATCGGCTATTTTAATGCACTTGGGATATTACTGTTGATTATTTCCTTCATATCCATAATAGTGCGTAATTACTATGGTTTCTGTCAGTCCAATAATGACAAACATTCAAACGTCAAAATTTAACCGTGGTTAAATATGTGTCAAAATGTAATCGCTTGTGCATAATTTTAACATGATTATTAAAGGTGCTTTACCAACTGAATTTTATCCATTTATTCAGGAAATAATCACTCCGAACATCCCGCGTGCATGTAAACTAGCCCGAATAAATTTTGACGATTTTCTCTCAGAATGGTTTGCTCTGAAGAAATATATCTCGTAAATTTTCCGCCCCAAAATCCTTCGTGCTGCGTACTCGGGATTCTTGTTGAGCGGCAAATTTACTTAACAAATTTCTTAGCAAAACATTCTGACAGTAAAAGTCAAAATTTAATCGGCTATTTTAATGCACTTGGGATATTACTGTTGATTATTTCCTTCATATCCATAATAGTGCGTAATTACTATGGTTTCTGTCAGTCCAATAATGACAAACATTCAAACGTCAAAATTTAACCGTGGTTAAATATGTGTCAAAATGTAATCGCTTGTGCATAATTTTAACATGATTATTAAAGGTGCTTTACCAACTGAATTTTATCCATTTATTCAGGAAATAATCACTCCGAACATCCCGCGTGCATGTAAACTAGCCCGAATAAATTTTGACGATTTTCTCTCAGAATGGTTTGCTCTGAAGAAATATATCTCGTAAATTTTCCGCCCCAAAATCCTTCGTGCTGCGTACTCGGGATTCTTGTTGAGCGGCAAATTTACTTAACAAATTTCTTAGCAAAACATTCTGACAGTAAAAGTCAAAATTTAATCGGCTATTTTAATGCACTTGGGATATTACTGTTGATTATTTCCTTCATATCCATAATAGTGCGTAATTACTATGGTTTCTGTCAGTCCAATAATGACAAACATTCAAACGTCAAAATTTAACCGTGGTTAAATATGTGTCAAAATGTAATCGCTTGCGCATAATTTTAACATGATTATTAAAGGTGCTTTACCAACTGAATTTTATCCATTTATTCAGGAAATAATCACTCCGAACATCCCGCGTGCATGTAAACTAGCCCGAATAAATTTTGACGATTTTCTCTCAGAATGGTTTGCTCTGAAGAAATATATCTCGTAAATTTTCCGCCCCAAAATCCTTCGTGCTGCGTACTCGGGATTCTTGTTGAGCGGCATATTTACTTAACAAATTTCTTAGCAAAACATTCTGACAGTAAAAGTCAAAATTTAATCGGCTATTTTAATGCACTTGGGATATTACTGTTGATTATTTCCTTCATATCCATAATAGTGCGTAATTACTATGGTTTCTGTCAGTCCAATAATGACAAACATTCAAACGTCAAAATTTAACCGTGGTTAAATATGTGTCAAAATGTAATCGCTTGTGCATAATTTTAACATGATTATTAAAGGTGCTTTACCAACTGAATTTTATCCATTTATTCAGGAAATAATCACTCCGAACATCCCGCGTGCATGTAAACTAGCCCGAATAAATTTTGACGATTTTCTCTCAGAATGGTTTGCTCTGAAGAAATATATCTCGTAAATTTTCCGCCCCAAAATCCTTCGTGCTGCGTACTCGGGATTCTTGTTGAGCGGCAAATTTACTTAACAAATTTCTTAGCAAAACATTCTGACAGTAAAAGTCAAAATTTAATCGGCTATTTTAATGCACTTGGGATATTACTGTTGATTATTTCCTTCATATCCATAATAGTGCGTAATTACTATGGTTTCTGTCAGTCCAATAATGACAAACATTCAAACGTCAAAATTTAACCGTGGTTAAATATGTGTCAAAATGTAATCGCTTGTGCATAATTTTAACATGATTATTAAAGGTGCTTTACCAACTGAATTTTATCCATTTATTCAGGAAATAATCACTCCGAACATCCCGCGTGCATGTAAACTAGCCCGAATAAATTTTGACGATTTTCTCTCAGAATGGTTTGCTCTGAAGAAATATATCTCGTAAATTTTCCGCCCCAAAATCCTTCGTGCTGCGTACTCGGGATTCTTGTTGAGCGGCAAATTTACTTAACAAATTTCTTAGCAAAACATTCTGACAGTAAAAGTCAAAATTTAATCGGCTATTTTAATGCACTTGGGATATTACTGTTGATTATTTCCTTCATATCCATAATAGTGCGTAATTACTATGGTTTCTGTCAGTCCAATAATGACAAACATTCAAACGTCAAAATTTAACCGTGGTTAAATATGTGTCAAAATGTAATCGCTTGTGCATAATTTTAACATGATTATTAAAGGTGCTTTACCAACTGAATTTTATCCATTTATTCAGGAAATAATCACTCCGAACATCCCGCGTGCATGTAAACTAGCCCGAATAAATTTTGACGATTTTCTCTCAGAATGGTTTGCTCTGAAGAAATATATCTCGTAAATTTTCCGCCCCAAAATCCTTCGTGCTGCGTACTCGGGATTCTTGTTGAGCGGCAAATTTACTTAACAAATTTCTTAGCAAAACATTCTGACAGTAAAAGTCAAAATTTAATCGGCTATTTTAATGCACTTGGGATATTACTGTTGATTACTTCCTTCATAACCATAATAATGCGTAATCACTATGGTTTCTGTCAGTCTAATAATGACAAAATTCAAACGCGAAAATTTAACCGGGGTTAAATATGTGTCAAAATTTAATCGCTTGTGCATAATTTTAACATGATTATTAAAGGTGCTTCACCAACTGAATTTTATCCATTTAATCAGGAAATAATCACTCCGAACATCCCGCGTGCATGTAAACTAGCCTGAATAAATGTTGACGATTTTCTGGCAGAACGTTTTGCTCTGAAGAAGTATATCTCGTAAATTTTTCGCCCCAAAATCCCCCGTGCTATGCACTCGGGATTCTTGTTGAGTGGCAAATTTATTTAACATATTGCTTAGCAAAACATTCTGACAGAAGTTAAAATTTAATCGGCTATTTTAATGCACTTGGGATATTATTATTGAAAATTTTTTTAACCGGTATACACATGTTGTGTTACTATTTAAATATTTTGCAAGTCTTTTTACATTTTAGGGATATCTAAATACTTAAGAAGTATTTTAAATATTTTTAAAATATTTAAATACTTAAGAAATATTTAAATATTTTTAACGTATTTAAATACGTTTAGTATTTAAATATGTTTACAAAAGTATTTAAATACTATAGGTATTTATTATTTAACTACCTTTTGCTCAAAAAAAGTATTTAATATTTAAATACATTAAATTTTCAAAAAGTATTTAGTATTTAGTAGTTAAATACTTTTTAGTAGTATATTATGATACAAGTGTATAAGTACGCCTTTAAAGCACGTGCGAAGAGTTTAAGAGCACGACACGCTAGCGGAGTGCTTTTAACGTCGCTAGTGCTTTAATGTCTTTTATACACGTGTATCATATGCTATTTTTTCTACGATCGTAACAGAAATATAAAAACCTAGTTGGGTGACACTTTTTCCGTCATATTGTGTTAGATATTCTAGGTTATGTAGACATTAAAATTTACGACAAAGCGTATTTTAATAAATTATTAAAACACGTCTCCAACGGCAACGTGCGAATAAGACGTATTTTGGGAGCTAATATTCTTCTTCTTCTTCTTCTCCCTCGCCCTGGTACCCTAAACGGTGTCGGGTTGTGATCTTCTGTTTCTTGAATCCATTTCCTCCATTTTTTCCGGTCCCTGGCCTCTTCTCTCATTTCCTTTATCGTTTTTCCCCTAGATTGTCCAATATTGATAATTTGATTTAGCCATGTTGTTCTTGGTCTTCCCCTCTTCTTCTTTCTGTATTGCTTAGCCTCCATAATTTTCTTAGGCAGCCTGTCTGGTTTCATTCGCATAAGATGACCATACCATTCCATCTGTTTATTCTCTATTTTCCTGCATACTGCTTCTTGTTGTAGCTGGGTTCTGATGTCATCGTTTCTTATCCGGTCCATTCTAGTTTTGTTGACCATTTTCCTTAGTATCCTCATTTCCATAGCTGTTAGCTTGGATTTGTGTTTATGCTGGGTAGTCCAGGTCTCGCTGGAGTATAGCATTATAGGGTTTGTTATAGTGTTATGTATCATTAATTTAATCTTCCTACTTATTTCTTTGTTTCCGAAGATGGTTTTATTAAGCGCGTAGTATGCTTTATTTGTCTTTTTTATTCTGTTTGCTATTTCTAAATCATATTTCCCGTCATTTGTAAATGTACTTCCCAGGTAGTCTGTTGTTGTTACCTCCTCCATCGTTTTTCCTTTATAGCTAAAATTGTATATTTCTTCTTCTGTTATTTTATTGAATACCATTACTTTGCTTTTATCAGTGTTAACTTTCATATGCATTTTCTCTATCTCCTCTATCCAAGCATTTAAGAGCTTTTGCATTTTTCTTTTACTGTCTGCTATTAAAACTATGTCATCAGCATATAGTAGTGCATCAATCTGAATTGGCTGCATATTTTTATAGCCTATTGTGGTTTTCAAACCTCTGTTGTTTTCTCTAACATTTTTTAAGATCCTATCCATTACTATTATAAATAGCAACGGGCTTAGACTGTCTCCTTGTTTGATTCCTATTTTGAGTTGTACGTCCTTTGATCTACTCCCATTTACTTGTATTTTAGCTTTTGTATATTTATATGCTGAAATGACTAATTGTATTAGCTTTCTAGGAATTTGTAGTTTTTCTAAACATTCAAATATTATGCTTCTCTGTACTGTGTCGAATGCTGCTTGTAGGTCTATAAATGCTAAAATCAGTTCTTCTCCCGTTTCCATTTTCTTTTCTATTATATTTCTTAGGATATATATATTGTCATTTGTTTGTCTGTTTGTCCTGAAAGCTGCTTGCTCTTCTTCTAGTTTGTCTTCTGTATATTTCCTTATTTTCTGTTCTATAATTCTCGTGTATGTTTTGTATATTACCGATGATAGGCATATGGCTCGATAGTTCTCACAGTTTGTTTTGTCTCCTTTTTTATAAATTGGGATTATTAGGTTATTGTTCCATTCTTCAGGTATTTTGTTATTTCTTTCTGCTTCCTTGTATATTTCCCATAGCCAGTCTATTCCTATTTCCCCCAGCCATTTTATCATCTCAGGTTCTATATTGTCCTCTCCACATGCCTTTCCTATTTTGATTTTTCCTATTGCCTCTATTACTTCTTGTCTATTTATATTATACATCTCTGTTTCTTCTTCGGGTATTTCTTGTTCTCTTTCTTCTTCTCTTAGGTCATTGTGTTCTTCTTCTGTGTCAAATTTTTCAGCAAAGAACTCCCTCCATCTATCTGTCATGTCTTCTGCTTTTATTATCAGGGTGTTGTCTTTGTTTCTTATCCCACTTAGTTCGTTCTTTCCTTTACCTCTCATAGCCTTAATTTTGTTCCAGAACTTTCTGTTATTGTTTCTAAAGCCCTCGTTTAGTTCTTCTCCGAACTCCTCCCAGGTCTTCTTCTTGGCTCGTTTTACCTCTTCTTTCGCAAGTTTATTTAGTTTGTCGTATTCTTCTTTGTCTTTCTGTGTTTTCGTTTTTTGATATCTGTTCCATGCCAATTTCTTCTGTTTAACTACGTTCTTCACTTCTTCGGTCCACCATCTAGTTCTTTTATCTCCTTTTCTAATTTTTTTATTCCGCATATCTTCGTTGCCGTGTTAAGTATAGTTTCCTTAAATGTTTTCCATCTTATTTCTAAGTTTAAATTGGTATTTTTCCTCTGTTGGGTTTGTAGGGCATTATCCGTTTCCTCTGCGTATTGTTTTCTCAGCTTTTCATTCTTTAGCCGGCTTATATTAATCTTCCTATACAGATTGTCCGGATTGTATTCGGAACATGGGAAATTAATGAGTGTGACAGGGATAAACAGATAAAATGAGTAGGTATGACAGAGAAGAAAAATATCCAAATTTATCAATATACCAATGGACACTTTCAAAACTTTTCATGGATGCTCATATTTTAAATAAATTAAACACATCTGTCATTAGAAATTTCAAAATGCAGTACACGGTAGCAGAAAAAGTTCAAATTATTAAATGGATTTATGCTGGGAACTCAATTAATGAAACTATAAATTTATTTATAACTGCGTTTGAAAATCGTTCCATGCCTTCACGTTCAGGCATATCCAGAATTGTTTGTAATTTTGAAGAAACCAGTGCTTAACTTTTAATGACACAAATGACAGCTGATCTTAATTTATTTAAAAAACTTGTATATCCATGAAAAGTTTTAAAAGTGTCCATTGGTATATTGATAAATTTGAATATGTTTCTTCTCTGTCATACCTACACATTTTATCTGTTTATCCCTGTTGCACTCATTAATTTCCCATGTCCCGAGTACAATCCGGACAATCTGTATATACTGCATTCTTCTTCCACACTTATGGGTTGTGTTATTTTTGCCGTAACCAGTTTGTGATTTGTGCTAAGTTCTGCCTCCTTTCGTACTTTGATTTCTTTTTTGCGCTCTCGATTTCTTGGCTATATACAATGAAGTCAATTACACTCTTTACATTTCTTCCTTCTGCTATAAAAGTGTATCGATCTTCAATAGGTTGATCCCAGAAAGAGTTTCCTATTTTCAAGTTGTTTGTAATACAGAATTCCAGCATTTTCATTCCATTTCTGTTTATTTCCTTTTCTCCAAATTCTCCCAAGGTGCCCATTCCCTTATTCATGTCATTTCCTACTCTAGCATTCCAGTCCCCTATTATTATTATTTTATCTGTTTCATCTCTTGCCTTATCCGCTAATATTAAGAGTGCTATAAACGTCGCTTTTGACACTAGAAACAGTGCAAAAAATTGTCATTTTGACACGATCGTAGAAAATAGTAATTTACCAGGAGTGGGGCAGAGTTAAAACGCGAGTGACTAAAGATGCTTTACACATGTGTATCGTACAATATTTTATCTACGATAGAATCTAGAAAACACGGTAAATATAAATTTTTTTTTTAATGTAAATTAGGATTACCAGCAACAGGACGTAATTTTGCATTTTTTTTAAATTTTAAAACACGTTGCTACTGACAACTTGCCTAATTAAATTTTTTAAATGTATTACTACTGACGAGGTAAACTAATGAAAACCTGTTATTAAACAGTCGTTTTACAAACTTAAAACTGACAACTGAAAGGCAATTTTACACACTGTCATAGATAAAAGTACTTTGCCCAGCTCTGATTACTCATCACTACACATCTGGAACTACAATTTTGACTCTATTAGTGATTTCAGGTAAAATTTTATACATACCATGTCATGAAAGTTATTCTACTGGACTAGGAGCATAAAAGTATTTGGCCTTACAGCCTCGTACAATATACTCCTCTGTTCAGTAAAAGATAACTTTCATGACTTGATATGTAAATAACTATTATTTGTATCAAACAATTATAAAAATTTTGCAAAAACAGAACCACTTACCACTTCTGATTGGCCAATCTTAACCAAATGTCATTGGGATCCCGCAGATATAAATTTTCAGGCCGATTGAGTAAACAGTCTGGAATGTACAGAGGACACCGATAGATATCGCTTCAAAAACAACTTTTTTTGAATAGGAAGACACGAAAACAGATATTTCGCCAAAAATCTTGAGTTTGAAAATGTTCATAATTAGTTTATTTTACATTGCAAAAGAAAGTAAACGGTATATCATCATTAAAAAAACGTGACATGTTGCCATGTCTCTGTAGACAATAACAATGTTAAGAAACTTTTATTAAGATTTTTTTTGTTAATACCAGTATTCACACAGCTACGAGGAATATACTATACCTCCTAATACTATACAACAGAACGTCTTAAAGACATCACAGTTTTGAATAGGTACTAATACTATAGGTTTGAAACTATCGTTTTCATAAAAAAAGTGGCATTTTATTGGAAAGACAACATAAAAACACAAACAGAATTTCATTAAACTTACTAAACGAACAATTCTATTTTTAGTAATAATATCAATTTGGTAATTCTCGAGTGGTATTAAGGCTGAAGCATTTAATATTAAAAGATGCAGAGAAACATGTTTGTAACTATTTATTGGGTCAATATGACATAGTTTACAATCACTGATATTTACCATTTCATACTAACATTCATTGTCGTACTACAATATGAGCAAGTAAATAGGGCCTTAACTTTTAATATTTAGCCATTAGTATTGACTTAATTACCTATCGATTCATATGCATACATGTTGAGTAAAAAGTAACAACTCTACAACTAGTCTTAATTAAAATCAGCCTCAATACGTAATCTAATTATGATACATATAATATCACGTTACTAGCTTTAGAACTACTTCAATGTCTGCATGAGGAGCTTGAATCCCTACTGAACGTTTTCACAGCATACAGCTTAGTTTGGAGCATTTCTCTTGTTACACTATTAAGAAAATAATTAGGTCAAATAACATCTAACAATCAAAGTAGTCGTCAAAACTGTGTACTGTAAATAGATATACAGGGTGAATTAGAATAGTACATACAAAATATTTTAGTCTAGATATTATCAGAGGTGAGAGCAACAAATGTGGAAATGTAAGTGAAGTAATGGAATATTCCTCTAACATCCCTTCTAGTGAAATTGAAAAGTGAAAAATTAAGTACACTCCTCATATGTTGAAGAATTTTGTAGACCTAAATAGCTACTAAAATTAAATTTAAACAGAACGTGTACTGTGTATGTACAATTGTAAATCTTAATCATATAAAAATGCTACATAAAAGTTAATACTTTCAGACGCACATAGTCATATTTATTTAATTACAAAATTGTAGCAACAATTAGTAATAGGTGTTAATGAAAAAAGAAGTCCAGAGTGCTGTGACTGAATGTGTCTTTACTTGCGGTGTTTGGTAATTTTTTGTGGCATCATCTATTTGTCAAATATACAGTTGTAAAGAATATTGTATGTTACTTACCTTCTTGAGCCAGTAAAACCTGTTACCTTGCGCGTATTGTTGAATATTTTATTTGTTCCTCACTTGTAAATAACTAGAAATTTACCATTTATTCAAAATGTCCAACTGACAAGCAACTAAATTCATCAATATGACACATACTAACGCTGGCTTTGTACGCTATCATTTATCTATGAGCACACTTGTAAAATTTTACTGGCTAGCCAGTTAAGAAACATTTTCAAGGTGAATACAGTGACTTGATAAATTGATGTTTACAAGTGAGGATCAAATAAAAGCATTTTCAGCATCTTTTGTAATACAATTCCATACAGTACAGTATTTTACGGTTTTTAGATTTTTAAAAGTTAAAGTGTCCTATAGTAAATGGTTGCTGAAAGTCAATTTATGATTTTCAAGTTTGCAACAGACAGAGATGAACAAGGCACTCTGGACCCCCTTTTAGTTGAACGTCTATTACATCACTACGATACAATGTATTCTAATGCCATAACTGCCCCACCTCTGATTTTATAAGGTCCACTGGTACTTAAATTTTACGGCATGTACTGAAATGACGCGTTAATTTAAACTAATGTAACCTGAAAGTATTATTAATTTCTCAGATTACTATATTCTTCAACAAAGTTTATTATTTCACCTAAAAATGTAAAAATGGTCGGAACTAAATAACAATAGGAAGATTTGGCACCACGGAAAAACTGTATAGTACAAGATCTCGTATGCATCAGATTGAACCTAAAATTATAATGTTGGTACAATTATGTGAGCTGTGGTGTTAAATATCTTCATTAGTGATGACTAATTAAAATTAACGCTTCAAAAATAACATACATGGTGATAATGATGTGTGTTTAAAGAGCAGTCAACAAAATAGTTCCTTATCTTTAACAATAATAACAATCGAGGCTCCTTCAGTTGACTGTTCTTCACTGTGAATTGCTAAGTATACTAACAAACAATTACGAATAAGTATCGTAAAATCCATTCATGATTAACCTAGGCTGCAAGACGTTTGGTTTGTGAAGTGATATGTTTCTAGCTACCGAATTACAAACAATTGATACAAACTACGTGAAAAAAATTACCTTTATAAATCAGTCTTGAGAAAGATA